>VZTF01004030.1:4460362-4564811 GCA_013397755.1 Cnemophilus loriae
AGACGTTGCAGGTTTTTTTTTGTGCAGATTTTAATTCCCCCCCCCCCCCCCCATTTTTAATACTGTTAATGAGACCAAGTGATACGAACGTTTGTATTAACATAAAATAACGCTATTGTAAAAAAAAATGAACAATGATACACCTGTAACTAGGATCCAAAGCACTCTGAACAACTTTCTCAGGCGTTAGTGCCGTCCGACACCTCTGCGTGCTGTTAATTGGCAACAAATAAAGTCACTAAACGCAGAGCTCGGCATTCCTTATCCGCAGCCCTGCTGTCTACACCTTTTTTTTACACCAGACAGTCCTTTGCTGCTCAGAGTTCCACTAATTTCTCTTCTTCCCGTACATGTGTAATGATGTGCCGGTGTCTCCCTGGGTGATTTTAGGAGCACAAGCAGGCGCGCACAGGATGAGACTTAGGAGCCACAAACTTAAGCAGTCTTCCAGGCTGCTGTGCTGGGCAGCGCTGCTTCCCGAGCCGCCCTCCCTTCTCCACAGTGCAGTTACTGATTCCGTAAGGCGAACCGAAAAGATGCCCAGCCTAATGAAAGCATATCCCGGCAGAAATGGAGCCCATGGTTCCCATTTGCCCGTGCGTCCCGGAGAGCGATCCTGCGGGTGCAGTGGTGGGCACGGCCGTGCTCCTCCGGCCGCAGGGACGGAAACGCCCCCGTGATCCCTGGTTCTCCTGCGGGAAGCGCTTCGGTGCCGGTGCTGAGCCGGAGGAGCGCGGGTACCAGCGGGGCCCCGCTTCCCTGGCCCTGCAGGCGGCCGGGGGATGTCGCCGGGCCGGGGGCGGCGGGAGCAGCATTCCCCCTCTCAGCCTCCATCCCCGCCGCGGTACTGAGCGCGGGCGGGAGGTGGCGTCCCGTAGGCATTAAGGAGGGGGTTTAAGGCTGAGATAGGGGAAATCCAGCCTCATACAAGACGTCTGGCAGCCCCACCACCGCAGAGCTCGTTCTCAGCCTCCCGCAGGGAAGGCCGGGTCTGGCGGCGGAGCGGTTCCCGCCCGGCCTGGGGACATAGCCGGTCCCGGGACACAGCCAGTGCTCGGGACACAGCCGGTCTCGGGACACAGCCACTGCCCGGCACACAGCCAGTGCTCGGGACACAGCCAGCGTTTAGGACACAGCCAGTGTTTAGGACACAGACCATCCTGGGACACAGCCATTGCTCGGGACGCAGCCGATCCCGGGACACAGCTATTGCTCGCGACGCAGCCGATCCCGGGACGCAGCCAGTGCTCGGGACACAGCCGATCCCGAGAGGCAGCCGATCCCGGGACACAGCCGGCTCCAGCCCCGCTGGGCAGAAGCCGTTCCCGGACGCTTTTACCTCAGGCACTCGCTGGACACCCCGGCACTCGCACGCCGGTCAGGCACAACGGCGGACGTCCAAACCCGGGGTCCTGCCGGAGGGCAGGGCCTCGCCTGCGCGGGCGAATAAGCTAAGAGTGCGCCGCGCACGCGCACGCCCCTCTCTTCCGGCGCTGACCATGGCGGACAAGGAGTGAGTCCCGTCCCGCCTGCTGCCATCCGTGGCCATCCGCGGCCGCCGCGCCGCCCGAGCCCTGCCCACACCGCCCCCGGGGCCGCCGCGCCTCCGCTGGGGCTGGGAGCGGTGGGAGAGGAGGGACCGGCGCGGCGGAGATGGAGCCGCCACCGGCCCGGCCCTTCCACAGGCGGCGGCTGAGGCCGCCGGCTCTTGGCGGGGTGGGGAGAGAGGGCAGGCCCCGAGCGCCGGGGCGGCGAGATCCTCTGGGCTGGGTGGACGGGCAGGGCTGTGTTGGGGCTGGAGCAGGGAGTGATTGCTGGCCGGGCTGGTGTTGGCGCTCGTTAGGGTTATTATGGCTCTATGAACGCTGTGCTGACAAGTTTTGTCGCGTCTGAGAGTTTAAAATCTCCGGGACGAGAGGGAACGGGGCAGAAACTGACGTACAGGAAGTTTTGCCTGAAGTTGAGGAGGAACTTCTTTACCGTACGGGTGACCACGCACTGGAACAGGTTGCCCAGAGAGGTTGTGGAGTCTTCCTCGCTGGGGATGCTCAAAACCATCGGGATGTAATCCTGTGTCATGTGCTCTAGGATGACCCACCGTGGTCCTTTCCAGCATGACTCGCTCTGTGATAATCTGAGCAAGTTAAAAGTCCTGTGAAACAAATTTCGCAGTACTGCCAAATAAGCTTTTCCTCTTCAAGCACCTTGAGATGTTCGTTGATCAGAGAGAAGTTATCTTGAAACGACTTTGTTTTATTGCCAATTGTAGCAAAGTGGGACAAGTCTTTGTAGTTATGGTTGTGTGCAGCTTTCATTGGTCTGTCAAGGTTCCTCGTCTGGTGTAAAATGTGAACGGTGCAGGTTCTGAACCAGAAAATCACTGGTAACTGTCCTGGGACTCTGTTCTGGACCTGGGAACAGTGGGGATGAGGATGGTGCAGTGAAGTGGCTCAAGGCAGTGAGGCCTGCACACGTTTTGTAAGAGAGTTTTAATGTTTGTCGTATGTAACTTCTCGAAGTTTCTGTCTACCAGCTAAAAGCTTTTATTTCTGTTTTCATTTAGAGTAAAGAAGGTGCCCTCTGTGCCCGAGAGCCTGCTGAAGAAGCGGCAGGCCTATGCGGTTATGAAAGCCAAACGTCAGAAGAAGATTTTGGCTATAAAAAAGGTGAATTTTCTCTGATCCCTTGATTCTGATTACCTACCTGCTGCAGTAGCAGCTGCTGCTCCTGCTGATGTGCTGCAGTACAGAAGTCCACAGTATTGAGAACTAGCATGCTGATATTGTCTTAACGTTTTGGGCTAAAGTGTACTCTAATGGCTGATAACAAACCAGTTCTGGGCAGAGTTAAGGCTAAGGTGTACAGTTGGGTGTAACATTGAAGTTTGTCTTGTACGGGGCAAGAGGTTACAGCCTTCGTGAGGGGCAGCTCGACGTATGATCAGAGAATCTTAGAACTGTAAGGGGTTGGAAGGGACCTTAGAGATCATGTAGTTCCAGCCCGTGTGCCGTGGACAGGGACACCTTCCACTAGACCAGGTTGCTCAAAGATCCAGTCCAGCCTGGCTTTAAACACTGTTGGGGTTGGCCCATCCACAGCTGCTGCTGCAACCCGTTCCAGTGTCTCACCGCCCTAGCGATAAAGAATTTCTTCCTTATATCTAACTTAAATTTCCCATCTTTCAATTTGTGCCCTTTACTTTTTATCACCACAGTTCTGATGAAGAGTCAGGAGTGATAACGTTGTTTGCTGTGTAACAGCCTGCCAGGTTCTCTGGAGCATCATTGAGGGTTGTTCTGAGCTGTGTGTTACTGATCTTTGTTACTTGTGGGAAGTTCTAGAATATGGCCTGTTATTTGCACGTGTTAAAAGGCATTTTCTAACTTTAAGCAATTTTCAATTTATTGCAGTACCGCAAGGCACAAAGGAAGCTCATCTATGCAAGAGCCCAGGCTTACCACAAGGAGTACAGGCACATGTACAGACAGGAGATCCGTATGGCCAGGATGGCCCGGAAAGCTGGCAATTACTATGTCCCAGCTGAGCCAAAACTGGCATTTGTGATCAGGATAAGAGGGTAAGGTTGGATACAGGTGTAAGCAGTTTTATGTTCAGAAGCACTGAAGTTGGCTTTCCTGTTACTGCTCTGTTTTGAGGGCTTAAATACAATAATAGGATAAAGCCTTCTGTCAGTGGCTTGAGAAGTTGTTGGCAGATGTTGTACATCCCCCAGAGGTGTGTTTAATTATGGGCTAAATAATTTTGCTGTCTACTGTCTTTAGGAATCCCCGATTTTTAAGAAGACAAGGCTGCAAATACATGCAGACAGTTATTCCTTCTCACCTTTAACTTGATAAAATTACATGCCCCTATTCCCAAACATTCTGCTGAGCTTCGAGTGTTTGTTTTGTTCTACTCTGGTAAAATGTTACAGAAAACTAAATAAAGATATAATTGGAAGAATTATGTTCAGGACAGCACAAGGCTAGTTCTAAATTGTTTCAGTATAATACTTACTTCAATTCTTTTCGTGGAAATAGATGTTTTAACTTCACACTGAAATATAAAGTGGTAGTTTACTAAGCTTGCTTTGTGTAATTCATGAAATTTGTTTTCATACGAGAACAGTGCTATTGTGTTTTGGGGTCGTTTTTTTAACGTGATACCTGGTGTTTCTGGGGTGTTGACAGTTCAGGCTTTTTCCCTTTCTTCTCCAGTACCAATGGTGTCAGCCCAAAGGTCCGCAAGGTTCTGCAGCTTCTTCGCTTGCGGCAGATTTTTAACGGCACTTTTGTAAAACTCAACAAAGCCTCTATCAACATGTTGCGGATTGTCGAACCCTACATTGCCTGGGGGTGAGTGAAGGGCCCAGTTGTACCTAATCAAGTTGCAGGTGTTGAATGGCTTTTGCATTTTGCTATGCTAGACTTGCAGGGGTATTTTATCTTCTGTGCGCTTTCCCATCTTTGAATTGAAAACGTGATTAAAGGCAGTGCTTTAAAGGTAATGGCTGCTAGATATGATTGCACTCTCATACTGGTGTTCTTGGGAACTTGGTGTGAGATTTCCTTCTCTCTTGCTTATGTATTTACATTTGGGACATGCTGAAATGATCTTTAGTTGTTTGGTGTGGAAGTCCAAATCACGGATGTTAACGTTAACTTGAAATGTGGCACGCAAAGACTTAGTTCTTTTTTTGAACGTGACTGTTTCAGTTACCCCAACCTGAAGTCCGTGCATGAACTGATCTACAAGCGTGGTTACGGCAAGATCAACAAGCAGCGCATTGCTCTGACTGACAACCGCCTGATCCAGAAACGCCTTGGTAAATTCTGCTGAGCAAAACGGGAAGCCAACGGGTTGCATGGGGTGATCAGTGCTGAGCTGGACAACTGTCCTTAAGTGTCACTGGAGTATGCTGGTGTTTAGTTATGATCTCTACTTCTGTCTTAATTGCTTAATACAAAGCAAGCTGGAAGTAACTTCCATCGTAAAGTATTGAAAACAGGTGTAAAGAATCAAATTTTAGCCTTTTAAATTTGTGATGTTAAATGTAAGCTCCTTGACCTTTATAGGGTCAGTAGGTCTTTGAGTAATGAAAAAGTGCTGTAGCATGAAAGAGTCATCATAGCTTTGAACTTTCAGGCTTTAATATTAGACATCGTGGCTTTGACTTTTGTGATCTGGTAAACAGACTTTTTAAACTTGTTGAAAGAGCTAGGTAGTGATCAATGTATTCAGTAAAAAAGAAGCGTGGTGAACAGTTGTTGGGATATGGACTGCTCTAGGAAGCTCCCCTTTGCAGTCATGCCAGAGTGAGTGAAAGCAGCCACTTAAGTCTCTCCCTTTTTTTGGCACTTGATTTGCATTTTGCTTCAGTTTAGGCTGTGTTTTGCATGTTCCTTTTCCTGCGCAATAGATAAACAGATTCTAAAGGTACATGTATTCTGTTGCAATCTCTTTAGCGCTGTATTTTACGAGAGTTAACTTGTAACATGTTGTTGAAGACTCTGGAAAGGCATTAGGAAACATGCTGTAGCATTATTCGTCAGCGTAACTTAATAGTGAGTTTCCCTGAGTTACACATAGCTCCGGTTTAGGTGTATTTAATTTAGCTTTTCTCCAAAGAACAGTCTGTTTTCCTAAGATTCACTAAGTGCAGGTTGGTTTTTTTTGTTCCTCGCTGCCAGCAGCAAATATTTAACAGTTGAAACTGATGTCTCTTGCTAAATGTGCTGACTAAATGTTGACTTGGCTGCAGCTAATCCATTGTAATTGGAAAAGTCAGTCATTCAGTTTCATGACGAAGTGAGTGCTTTCTGACTTCCTTGAGTTTGTCAAAATAAGTAGGCATGACAGTAACAATGTGATAATTTTTAATTTGTTATTGACCAGTGCCTCTGTAGTCTTTCTGAAAACTATGTCTGAATTTTAGGAAAGCTTGGCATCATCTGCATGGAAGATGTGATCCATGAAATTTACACTGTTGGCAAGAACTTCAAAGTTGTGAACAACTTCCTTTGGCCTTTCAAGTTATCCTCTCCTCGGGGTGGAATGAAGAAGAAAACGATCCACTTTGTGGAAGGTGGGGATGCTGGTAACAGAGAAGACCAGATCAACAGACTCATAAGGAGAATGAACTAATGGTGAGATATTGCCCAAGGCAATCAACTGCTCAGCTCTGCAGGCTGCTGTCATTATTTGTCAGACATTCAAGTGTAATAGATGCTCACTCATTCTTGGGTGGTACCTAGAGTATAAAGCTACTTGAACAATACAGTGTTCTGGTTTTGTTTTGGAAGCCTTACTAAAGCTTAAACATTTGGGAAGTTAAATTGTCGCTGTAGCGGATATGTTTAGGAAATACAAACATTACCAATAACTTGTTTTAAAGCCTTATATGGTTTTATGATGGGAAGCCTTGAGATCTTGGCTAAGACTTTCAAGCCTCATTAATGACCTGTTAATATGATTAAAGTCTTGTGAGTGCAAGTACCATGTTTTTTTCAGGTTTTCTAGAAAAGCCTGATTAGGACTGGTCTAAATGTTCAGTTTGTTCAAGCTTCAGAATGATTCATTTAAAGCTTTCACATATAGTGACCAAATTGGTAGTTTTGAAAGACTGATTTGCCCATTTGAGTAGTCTGTCCTTTAGAAATGAGAAAGTTTATTAACACTTAAAGTGATTTAACAGTGATAGGTGAGTCCTAAAGGTGGGACCTACTCCAAACAATCTGTCTTATCTATTGTTGTCACTCTGCTGTTTCTCCTTTGGTGAGGAGTCTCTGTCATTCAAAGCCAACACTTTTTTCAGAGTTCTTGTACTTCCTTTTGCTTTTTAGTCACTAAACTACCTTCAGTGTTGCCCATATCTTAGTTTCAATCAAGGATAAATATCTTTTTGGTTTGACAGGTATGCTTGAATTTAAGAAAACTTTGTTGTGTTAGGGTGTTTGGAAAGGATAGCAAAGAAAGACCCAATTTTCCCCAAACTAATTCCTCCAAAGTCAAAATGTTTTTTTTGGTTGACCCCAAGGGTTTTTGTTTGGTTGTTTTTTTTTAGGGTTCTGTTTTTTCTTTTAGGTCAGATGTGCAGTTTACTTAGGAATTTCTAGCTTCAGAGGATTGGTTCATAAAAAAATGGGTAGTGCTGTGACTTTACAGTTTAAAACAGGTGCAGTTGCATTTGGATGAGTTCTCAGAAATTAAAGTTTCTGAAGGGAAGGAAGTTTTACCTTGCTTTGTTTTGCTGTTTTGTTTTTTTTTTCTCATGCCTTTTAAAAATATTATTAACAGCCAAGGCACAGCAAATTGAGCTCATTGAGGTCTGCTGTCTGTCCAAGGAGCTAAAGGAGATCTAGGAAATTCTTTCCCTTTGATTGACAGCGTTTATTCTTGAAGCTTTTTTTGTAGGCTGTTGATTTCCTCAGTTCAAGCTCCTTGCATGTTGCGCTGTTATCTCCCATTTGTGAAGTCAGCAGAATTTTAAAGCACTGGTTACATGGCACATGGAAATTCCAACTTTAGGAATATAGTTCTTTATTTGGGACAGTGTTCTTGCAAAGCTTTTTAGCTCTACTACAGGAAGATGTTGGTAACTTTGAGAAGCAGAATTGCTTTGATGTGTGGTGCCTGGGGTGATGTTAAGTTACTCCCTCTACTATACTTGCAGAAATTTTGCTGCTCGTGGCAGAAACTTGGAAGTTCAGTACTGGCAGATGTGTCCGTGAAATTAGTGCATAACCAAGGCTGAGGAGGACCATATACTCCTGTCTGATTTCTGAGCATAATGCTGTTTTTAATGGAAACACTGCAGTTTTTCTGTCAGTGTAGATCCTCTCTCCTCCATCTTCCCTGCTAAACATCAGAGGTATACTGGTAGTCTTGTTTTCAAGAGTCTTCTTACAGATGGGAAGCTTCTAGTTCAGTATTACAGTTGCTGTAAATGCCTGCAAGGGTTGGTGTATTGGCAGAGAAACAAGGGATATTCATTCACCTGGTTGCTCATGTTCTTCACTGGCCTTGTAGCTCAGCATCCCATATAAGTGGCATACATCAGTGCTTTGCTTCATCTTTTAATTTGGAAGTGACCTTGCAGTTTCTTATTTTATGCTTATAAGCAGTTGCAAACTAAATCTAAAATAACTGATTGTTCTTGTCTCTTCAACTTTCTTTTCCTGCTGTTGTGAATAGAGTGCATGTTTAAAATTCAAGCAGCTTACGTGTAGAAAATAGAAGAATATTGTAGTTTCTACTGAGGCCGTGGGCAAACTGGAGTAGTAGGTTCAGGTGACATACTGGCAGTACTCTCCAGGTAATGTCATTATGAAGGGCTGTGTATCTGAAGAAGAGTATTCTTCTTTGCTATGAGTAGATAGTTTCCTGCTATTTGTCTTTATTTCTTATTACTAAAGTCATAGTCTCAAATAAATTTAAAAGATAGACTTCCAGTACTGATTCCTTTGTATAGATTGGGAGGAAGTAGCATAGTACTTGAAAGCAAATGTTGACAATTCAGTATTGGCAACGTACTGAATTTCCTTTAATTTTTCAAGCAAGCTTTACAGGAACTGGTCCCAATTTGGCTTTTTTTTTTCTCTTTTGTATGTAAACAGTCCCTGAAATGTGCTTAAAATGAGAACACAGCAAAAGTTAGAATATGCACAATGTCGTGGCATGTCTTTAAATATCAAGTATAGGTACCAATGGTTCAAGGTAGAAATGTTTATCCTGTTAGGTCTGGTACTCAAAATCTGTGTTTTCAGTGAAGAGATGTTAATGTAGAAGTTGGTTACCGTGTGTAAGACTACCGCAGTCTTAAGTCCAGTGAAATAAAATGAGTGTTTTCAGCCCAAATTACAAATTGTAAAAATGTATTTTTCATGTGGCCATAGCTGTTTCAGATCTACGTGTGCCTAATGATACCTTTTTCTTTTTTGCCTTGCAGGTAAAGATGCCCAGCTGCAATATTTCAAAGTCTGGTCTGTTAATAAAACAATCTTGCACAAAACAGTCTGTTGTCTCTATTGGTCTCTTTTTGTGATCGTCTTCTGAGGTGGCAGCGTTTGTCAGGTTCACTTTGGAGTCGAGTTTCAGAGAACCATAGTTTGAATTAGCAATATGTAGTTTAACCTTCATTTGGAGGAAGAAAATTTGGAAGGATTTGTGCAGGTAACAGATGAGGTTTTGAGTTGCAACAATTACATACTTTTGCTGTGATTAAATGTGCAGTAAATGACAAACTGAGCTGTGTGCTGTTGAGTGGGCAGGGTTCTTGCTTAGTTATAGTGTACCAGAAAGCTGTGTGAAAATCTATGTAAAGAAGCAGCAAGTGTAAATCTGTTCTTAAGGTCTTAAGATCTGAGAATCATAAAATGGCCTAGGTTGGAAGGGATCTTAAAGATACAGTCTAGTTTCAATGCCCCTGCCATGGACACCTTTCACTAGACCAGGTTGTTCAGGGCATTGAACACTTCTAGGAATGGCGCATCCGCAGCTTCCCTGGGCAACCTGTTCCAGTGCCTCACTACCCTCACAGTAAAAAATTTCTTCCTAAAATCTAGCTAGATCTACTCTGAATTTGAAGCCATTGCCCCTTGTCCTGTCCCTGCATACCCTGGTAAAAAAGTCCCTCTCCATCTTTATTGTAGGCTCCCTTCGGATACTGGAAGGCCACGATTAGGTAACCCTGAAGTCTTCTCTTGTCCAGGCTGAATAATCCTGATTCTTTTAGCCTTTTCTCATGGGAGAGGTGCTCCATCCCCCTGATCTTCCTGATGGTGCTCCTCTGGACTCTCTCCAATAGGTTGATGTCCTTCCAGTGCTGGGGACCTCTGACCTGGATAATTACTTCCAGCTTAGAACATCTTCAGGTATTTTTTACCAAAGGAAGCATAAAATACTTTACAAAAAAGTAAGTTTTTCCATGTTCTTGGTAATTACTCAGTTTAATTTAATAATTTGTTTGCAGTGTTATATTGCAGATACTATGGAAGTGGAGAGCACAGGATTCATGAGGATATGAGCAGTTGCTGATAATGTGTAGGTGTAGCAGAGAACAGATTAGAAAGCCAGGGACTGGTAAAACATGTAACTGTGCATTCAAACTGATTTCTCATCTTGTAAGCACTTTAGTGGAGGAGTCTTAGCCTGCTGAAGCATTTGGTGCAGCAGATCAACAAGTTGTGTCTGCTCTGACTGAAATGTTTTTTTCAAGTCAGGTACGGGCAAGCTCTATTAAAACCACCAGTGAAGGATTTCCGTATAAAATTCACTGTCATTGATTTTTGTGCCAATTTCTGCAAGAGTTTATTTCTGCACTTCAGTTTAAATAAAACTTAACAACAATGCTAGTTTATTGAAGTTTGTCAGAAGCTAGTTTTTAAACAACATGGCAATTTATGATGGCAGCTTTACTAAAAATAGTTGAGTGCTTTTGTTTGTGAATGTGTTTGGACATCAGCAAAAGAGCTGAGTGTCAGTCAGTGGGTCAGTGTTTCCAGCTGCTTGAACAACAGAGTTCTAAAACCCAAACTGATAATTCCCCTGTTGTGAGCCAAGCTCCAAAATGTAGTAACACAGCTGCTTGTGTCTAAATACAAAAGTACCAACACTTTAGTCCATTTAAGCTAACTGCACTAAATCAGAAAAATTTAGCATTTCCTTACAGCTATTCAGTGCAAGTAATGGGACTACATGCTTGAAAGAGGTTTAATGAGTGAATGAGTTGGAAACCATGAAAGTATTTCATTAGATAGCTTCATGAAGTGATGAGCTGTTTTACAAGGAAAGAAAGCATTTTCATAAAATTGCTGGATGAAGGGAAAACATTTTATGGTGAAAATTATAATAATAACTTTGCATAATTAAAGGAATTGATCTTGTGAGAGTACAGTCTTACGTCAGTTTAGAATTGCACCAACAAGCAATGAATTTTGCATGTTGGGGGGATGTACCTGAGAAAATGTGTTGACTTTGGTATCCATGTTCATTTGTTGCAGTTGGTAGTTTGTCCACTACTTCCCTACAGCGTTTTCACTTATTTTCCTCTGACTCACACGCGTGTTCTAGTATATTAACAGAAAAGCATTTTGTGAGCATAATGAAGACGTGCAAATAGCAGACGTGTGATAGGTATAGAGAATAAAATATTAACTCATTAAATTAATCAGTGCTGTAGGACCTTGCTTGTCTGATAAGAGTGCCCTATAGGTCCCAGATTTTGTTTAAAGGAGTACATGGACTAAAACAATAGTGAGGAGAAAGTTAATTTGGTTTTCATGGTACTTAAGCAACTCATTTTTCTCGCTCGCCTCTGAAATCCTTTTTCAGATAACAGCTGCAAAACATTAGTACATAGTATAGAAACTAATACTGAAGTGTAGCTGTGTTTAAGCTGTGTTTTGGTGTAATTGGTCACCTTTTATAGTAGCATAGCTTTCAGGATTTTTTTTTTGTTGCTTTTCAGGCATGTCCCATAGTAGGTGTTTACAGAAACAGCTCAATCTGATAGCTAAGGTCAGAATTTGCACTAGAAATGTGGCACAATCTACTTACTCAATGCATGCATTTTGGAGCATTTATGAGGCAATTTAAGTTAAAAATGTAGCAGGCAAATACAATCCCTAAACAAAAAATAATTCAGATCCTTTGTCAACGTTCTGTGATAAAGTTCGGGTTCTTGGAAACGTTGTTATTTGCTCGCTGTCCATAACTGCCAGCTGCTGACTTGTTCTGAAATAAAATTTCTGTGAACTCCTCTCCTCTTTCAGAATGACCAACATCTTCCTGTTAGTTCCTCAGAACTGAAGCCAGGAGCTTTACCTAATAGCTATTGGAGAAGCAACAGACTGAAATGCTAACAACTCACAAATTTTTCAGGCATGCTAAGGTTTATACGCTTTACAGTTAATTGATGCGCCTTTCTTTGCTGGTGCCCCGCTCAGACAGCCTGTTTCACTATCACCAAGTGTGAAGTCGTACATCTGGAAACGGAATGGGAGCCCATCCCAAGGATCAGTGTTTCGAGAGAAAGTTAGGAGACATGATGGATAGTCAGCTGAACATAAGCCCCCACTTGGCCAAATGCAATTCTTGGATGCATTAAAAAGGGAATATCAAATGGTATGGGGGAGGCAGTACTACTTTTGTTCCAGTAGTGCTTACGCTAGTGCCAAATGCAGTATCCAGTTCTTGTGCCAAAAATCAAGCACATGCCTTATAATACTCACAGAGCTTACTTTAAAGGCAGACATGGTTACAAAATGTGTATCTACCTATAATTGCCTCCATGAAGAAAAGTAGTTTGATAATTGAGAATTCTTTGATCTAACAAAGCTATAATAGGATGAAATGTCTTGAAATTGAATCCAGATAAATGTTGGGCTTTAAGCAAACAATTTTAATGGAACATAATTAGGCACTGGAACACTTAACCAGTGGTGTGCCAGATTCTTTGTTAGTGGTCATTTCTAAATAGAAGCTTTGGGTTTTTCTTTTTCTTTAAAGCATATGCTATACTTCTAAGAGATTTGTTGAGGGCAGTCCTTATGCCTCTCTTGCTCAGCAGAAGTTAGTAAATGCAGGCCCTTCAGGTACTTGAGAGATACAAGTTAGAGCCTTGTTTTAACGTATCTAGCCACCCAGAGTGACATTCAGAATGGTGATGGTGAATGTTACGTGCTTCACAAGGGAACTTGGACTACAGAGTCAAGTGTAGTGCACAAAGGGGCAGATCACCTAAACCTCAGCATAAACAGGGCTCAGGAGAGAGATGGTAGGACTTCAAATACTTCTATGGCCTTTGCTGCTTCTGTCTGTTTGGAATCCAGATCTGGCAGCTCTCTCCTAAGAACTGGGACCCATGTGCTGTTTCAAGAGTTAAGTAGTGCTTACTGTCCATGTTGAGTCCCCAGCAAGCAGAAAGGTATTCCTGCTTCATACAGCAGGTTTGCTTACACTTAGGCAATGGGTTTGTTCAAACCATTCCTCCCATGTCCCATTTTCCAGAAGATTGTCCTTTCCACAGAACTGTAGGTGAGAAAATCTCAGCATGTTGCTCCTTATTGAAGCTGCACCAAAAGTCTAAGGCAGGTAGAAGATCACAATTTTCGTTTAGATTAGGAAACTGCAGAGCAGACAGATACAAATCTGAAAACAGTCAAGCTTAGAAGGGAACAAAATCTTAATCTCCCAAATCCCAGGCAAAATGTTATGCTTAACTAGTTTTGTCAGGTCTAAGTTGTAGAGAGAATTTCTTTGTCTTGATGGATCTTTTGAATGATTATGTCCAGTCCCTTGCAATGTTCCCATTCTTGGCATACTTGATTTTTTCTAAAAGCATTTGTACTACACCAGACTAGTCCACGCATTTTAGATCCCTAAAACATGTGGGTTTAGATGTAAGTAAGCTTTTACATGTTGCAGTTTTTCATGAGTGAAAAGTCTGAAAAATGAAGTACTGAGCTCATGAAGTGTAAGTGCTAAGAACCAGGATGTTCAGAAACAATTTTCTGCACATAGTTTTTTAGTCTGTCTGTAGATGATAACATCAGCCATTTCTAGCCTAATTGGTGAAAACTAAGTACTTGTGATCTTGGCCATCTTGCAAATAAGAGCAAATTTTCAAAGTCCCCAGCTGTAAACAATATTCCCTGATTTATTTTTCTAAAGATAAAAAATCTGCTTTTGCATGTTTTTGTAGTCTGAATACTGCTAAGTATTTCTCATATAAAATATTAATTGCAGTGAACATCTTTCAGGATGAAATAAGTAGGTACTTGGAGGAAAACAATGAGAAATAAGGGTGTGTGCAACCATAGGGCCATGGGATGTATATGGGAGGAAGTCACATGCAAAGTTAAGTCTATGGTAGAGGAGGAAAAAGGAGCAGAGGGAGATGTAAGCAGCAATGTAACTCTTCACTTGCTTAGCACTGTTTTGGCAGTCCAGAGGGGCTGTAAATCCAGTTTAACTAGCCAGCATGCCACATGCTTTACATGCTTCCCATCCTGAGTTGCTCTGGCAGTCAGAGGCGTGTTGTACAAGTTAACCAGTCCTTGGAGTCTGCCTGGAGAGTTGGATGTCTCCTGGTGAGTGTGTGCTGCCCAGTCCCTGCAGCACTGTCATGGAGCTCTACCTGTGGCACATTTCCACTCTTGGTGCACTTTGTTAGGAGCTGTGCAAGGATTACCTCGCTGACATATCTGATGGCAGCTGTTATCCACAATATTATGATCTTTATTGCGCTATAAAATCCAATTGAAGATTTCAAGTCCTGATCACTCCAAATATCTCATGAATAGCATAACACAGTAGTATCTCATAATTTCAGCACAATGTATGTTTAATTTTTTGATACTAATACTGTATTTCACATATCATTATAACAAGGCCTCCAAGATAAAAAGAAATAAGATACAGGGAGCAAAGACAAGTAGGAAAATGGGATTCAAGGAAGGCTCTAAGCATAACTAGTTTTAGTTTGAAAAACAGATAGACTTTTTTTAAGCTTATTTTGCCAGATGTTTTTTAACAAGTGAACTGTAAGAGAACATGTTTAACTAGTAATACTGGCACTCTTTTGTGCGTCAATCCTAATTTTCTAATTTTAAGTACTTTTTTCTTTTAATCTGAAATGATTTTTTTAAATTTTTATATTCCCTCCTACTACTGAAATATAGTAGGTAAGGCTTTTCTTTATACAAATGGTCTCCTAATCTACATATACGCGCATGCTTTGTGGGAGAAGCCATCAGAACTGGAAGTGCATTATCATGGAATCATAGACTCATAGAATAGTATTCTGAGCTGGAATGGAACCACAAGGATCACCGAGTTCAACTCCTGGCCCTGCACAGCACCATCCCCCAGAATCACCATGTGCCCGAGAGCATCGTCCAAATGCTTCTTGAACTCTGTCAGACTTGATGCTGTGACCACATCCCTGGGGAGCCTGGGGTCTCAAATGAGACAACCTCATTGCAGCCTAAACCTCCCCTGACACAATTTCAGGCCATTCTTTTGGGTCCTGTCACTGGTCACCATAGAGAAGAGATCAGTGCCTGCCCTTTCTCTTCCCCTCATGAGGGAGTTGTAGGCTGCAATGAGGTTGTCGGCATATATTTAATAATTTTCTGTGACTGAGATGGGTTCAAATTCACATGTATAATTCTGCAGCAAAAATTACCCACACTTCTGACAAATTGAGTTTTTCTGAGTAATGGCTATGCTTTCTTTTGAACTCAGCATTACATATGGTTTGAATTATCCTACTGGCTCGAGTATGTTTTGGTCTATAGACATCTATCGTGGATGTTAAATAAATTTAGACTTGATCTAGATACAGAGATTCCTTGCCCTGCCAAAATATGCTTTGCTCTGGACAGGCACAGTAGGAGAATTGTAAGAGACAATTTTGGCTGTTGTAGTCCTGCAGGACTGAGCTTGTAGTAATGCCTTAAATACCAGTTTGGGTACCTGTCTGTGAAGGGAAGCATGTCCAGAGCCAGGTCTGAGCCAGCAGTTTTCAGCTGGAGTGAGAGTTGGTCTGGACCAGCAGAGGGGAAATATTCCTGGACTACTCTCTCTTAGCTCTGCTCTTTTTCATTTATTCAAATGAACAAGACCCTCTTTTGACCATCACTCACTACTTGATTTTTTTAACTTAAATTGGCTTAATTTCTTACAGGCTTTACCCCTGTATTTTGTGAAAAGGTATGAAAAAGACAGGGTATGAGAATGGAATAATGCTTCAATTTCTATCCCTTCCCTTAACATGTTTTTTTAAACCAAGCCCATTGATTCTTCACTATGCAAGTAATATAGATTAACAATTGGTTGTATCAGAGTAACAAACAAAAGCCTGAGATAAATTTGCAGAGTTTTTGTTCTGGATGCTGTACTAGCACTTTCTGGAAGACTGTTGTACTGAAGAAACTAAAAACTAAAATTAGGGGAACTTGTGAATCAAGTGATGGCCCATACATGTGATCTTTAAAATATAATGCTAGTGAATCATGTTACAATAAAAACATTAATATGCAGTTTTAGATTTAAATCCACTTCTTGCTAAATGCCTTGATTACTACTGATTTTGTTCACTCCCTTGTCACTTTCTTTTTTGCTTTCACAAAGCATGCGTGATTGAGCAAAAGAGTCTATTTCTACCTCAACCATATTTTCAGAATGCGAATTTTGATTCTTGTGTCTAGTTTCTTCTCATGTTTTCAATCTGAGTCTTCCTGAACCAAAATTTTGCAATGGCAATGAACTTCTCCTAACTTCTGCTCAGAAGCTGAACTTTTGAAGTGAATATAACTTTTTTTTTTCAATGATAAGCTGGTATTTCTGAAATAAACCCAATAAATATATTCAGTTTTTCTTATTATTTTTTTAATGTGACTTTTTTAACAGTATAGATGAAGGTGAGTGGGTAACAGTTGTCCTGCATGGGAAATGGACAGAAATTTGTAGGAAAAGTCCATGTATCCCTGAAGAAAAGCGAGTCTTTTCTCTCTCTGGGAGTCAGGATGATGAAATCTCCCTCCACAGATTATTTTTCCCGAAGACTCCTGTTTCTTAGCCATCTGCAATGTCTCCTCTTGAAGTGCTGAACTGAAACCTGTATATTTGTAGTACAGAAGTGCTATGAGTTGCTTGTGGGTCTTTAAGACCTTCAGGACCCTATCAAAGTGCAAAAGTTAGTGGTGGTGACAGCTCTATCAGACAGAAAGGCTCCTGCAGTAACATGCTGTGGAAATGTTCCTCCTGGTAACACCCTTGTACGAAGTTACACATAGCTGAGGGCTATTGCTCTAGTGTTTTGAAACCATTTTATTTCGAGCAATTGTGCTTAAACTGGGATCTAACAATACTACTATTTGTTACATGAAATTTCATTAGAATTGCATCCAGAGCAGTTGAGAAGAGAAAATAGCCCCCAGTCTAAAAGCTGCCCATTATCCATCTGGAGCCTTCACAAGTGAAGTACAGGTCCTGTAATCAGTTTATGTTTTGGATGCTGGTGAATATGTAGTATCAGAGCACGTGTCAAGCTATAACCTCTGACAAAGTTTTGGTCACTTTCTGAAAGTTCACTTAGAAAAAACAAGGCCCTTTCAAGGGGTCTGCATTCTAGGAATGACTGGGAAAGGCGGGGCATGTGGTTTAGAAAAAATTATAACCTAAGCATTAAAAATAGTTGTAGGTACTCAACACTATGTACCTTTTGGTTCCTTACACGAAGCCTGTAGGGACATGGCAGGTGGCTGTACCACAGTCAGTTTGTAAATGAATCTCTAGATGGAGCCAAAACAGATCTCATGCCTGAGTGTCGCAGGCAGAGACATGAATTTTTCTGCTGAAGGCTTACAGCTATGAGAAAACATTCAGTTCCATACCAAGTCTTTGTATTCACCTGTGAATTACTGAGGTTCCTTACAGATTCTTTTTAGGGCTTAAAGCCTAAAATATTGCAGCACTAGTAGTCTAAAAAATTGCATATCAGGACATTTTATTAGATATTAATGTAAAATCAGTATGAAAATCTCATGGTGCATCCTGTAATATTTGTCTGCACATTAATGATTTTCTGAACTGTCAGCATTGATAAGCACTAGTCACACATGTTCCCTTTCGGTGCTGTGTTTATGGTGTGACATCTGTTTTGCTTGTCATTTACTAGCCCACTATTTTAGAAAAGCATTTACCAGCTTTGTTATATGTGCAGGCTTAAGAATCTCAACACTGTTCTTGCCTGTGGTATCTATGCATAGGTCAGGACAGAACAATGCATAAAAACCATCTTTTCCCTGAGAAAAGAAATTGCAGACTGCAAATATAACATTGAGGGAAAATAACCCCTGACTGGTTTTATATGCTATTCTTGATTATTTTCATAATGTAGACCATATAATAATAAATAAACTGTTTAAAGTTGTGTTTGCTTTCAGTTTTCCCTCATACAACTTCATAGAAACGCATGATTTCACAGACTCGCAGTGGTAACTGACATACGTGGAAGAGTAGGAAAGCATCTATGTCAAAACTGACCAAGTTAAAACTAGCTTGGTCGGTCCTTTTTGGCACAGAGCCTCCTCTATCCCTCTGTCTCACTGGAGCTGAAGGTAGCTGAACTGTGGGACATATTGCGAGTTTGCACCACATTGGGTTAATTCTAAGAGAAAACTACAGCTCTCAAATATACAGCTTTTTGCACTGTCTGTGAAAAACTGCTTAGACTGCATGATCTCAGGTTCATGAGATAATTGCAGCCTCACAATTGCTTTTTTCCTTGGCAAAAAGAGAAGATCCCAGCAGTTACTGTGCTCACAGGTGCTGCAGAATACCCAGTGAAGCAAGTTTAGAACCATGAGCTGTGCCTTGCATGGAACCCATCTGGCACTAATCCTTGAGAGATTCAAGTAACACTTAGTTACTCAGTCAAAAGTCTCACACCACATCACTTAATTTCTGACTTCACTGGGCAAGATAACTCCTCTTTTCAGAGATTATTACATGCTGAGTGACCCAGAAACTTTTTGCCCCTAATAGTGGAAGATCTTTGCTCCTACCATGGGACTGACTGACGGAAGGAAGAACTGCAAGCGTGTCCATCTCTCTGCAGACTCAGTTTCAGGGCAGTAACTGCGTTTATTCAATGTGTCACAGATGAATGGTGTCCATTAGACACAAAATTGTGGGAGCTTTGTCAAGGTAATAAAACCACAGTCTGTTACAGTGATTTATTCCTATCATAGTGACCTGCAAAGTGAGAAAGAGGTAGATCTGGTTAATGTATGCGGAGAGTGGCTTTGCCATTATCTGCCGTTGAATATGGATAACTGCACCAGGTGGTATGGCAGCTCTATTTCTACCATGGCATTCCTCTGTGATCCCTGGCAAAGCTCTAAGAGCCAGATAAACATTCACAGTGAAACGTCAAAGAATAGAACTTTAGTCTCAGAGAGACAAAGAAATGTGATTTCTGTGAACAGAAAAGTGTGCTCTGTAGTGACAAGGAGCTAACTTTAAAGCAAATGAGAACTTGGATAACTAATAGAGATGAATAATGAAAAAAATAGTTTGGAAGGAAGCTCTTGAAGTCAATCATCTGCTGAAAGCACAGTAACTTAGAAGTTAAGTCAGGCTGTTCATAGCACTGAGTTTTGAAATTCTCCTGGAATGGAAATGGTACAGCCTTTGTACATGATACCCAATTATTCTCACATAACTATTTTCCCTCTTGCAATATGGCAGTTGCCTCTTGTTCCTTTGCTGTGCTATGATGATGGAGTCTGTGTCCATTCTCTAAGCTCTTTTTAGGTACTTAAAGATTGCAATTAGAGCCCTCTCTTTCTTCTCTTTTAGCGTTTTCCATGAGCTGAACAGACCTGGTTCCTTCAGTCTCTCATAATGTATGCCCATGGCATGGGGGTTGGAGATAGATGATCTTTAGGTCCCTTCCAGTCCAAACCATTCTGTGATTCTATGATACTACGTGCTATCTTCCTGAATTACCTTAGTAGCCCTCTAGATTTCCTTTTGTGTTGACATATCTTCTGGAAGGTCCAAAACTGGGCACAGGAGTCCAGATGTAGCTTCATCACTGCTAGGCAAAGAGGAATAATCCTTTTCTTCAGCCTACTTGCCATGCTCTGGCTAACATTGATCAATGTGAAGTTAGCCTTCACCATTGCAGGGGCTCACGTCCACCAGGAATGGCAACTTTTTTACTAAAGTCTAGACAGACAACATCCACAGCCTTTTCCTCACCCACTAAGTGGGTCACCTGGTCATAGCAGGAGGTCAAGTAGGACTTGCCTTTTGTAAATGGATCCCATTCAGTCCCATAAACTTGTGTGTGTCTAAGTGCTATAGTAGGTCGCTGACCATTTTCCCTTGGATTATGAAGGCATCTTTCTGCTCGCCTTCCGTCTTCCAGCTCAGAGGTCTGAGTACCCGAGGACAACTGATCCTATTATTCCTCCCTCTACAATGCAGGGCTTGGGATCTTGTCTCTCTTTACAAAGGTCTTATCTTCTGTTCATCCTCTCTGATGCTACTGTATGCTCAGCTCCTCTGTTGTTCCTTCAACTAGTTGTTCACCTGGTGACTTGACCAGGGCCCAGTTCCAGCAGCTGACACTGCTGCAACATGTGAATCACACGACTGCAGACAGTCACCTCACACCCATAGCTCGGTTGCCTCCTGTTTTGAATTGTGTTGGTCTTCATAACATGACTACGTGCAGCAGCTTGCCACTGTGTGTCAAAGGGACCTCAGAATTCTGCGCTGTGGCCTCCTGCCCCTGTTCCCCATGTCTTCTCTTCTCATCCCTCTAATCTGTTTGCAGCCCTTGTCTCTAGGCACAGAGTTTGGGAGGCAAGGACACTTCTGCTCTCAGAATTCCTGTGTTTTACTGCTGGTATCTAATAACAGTGTGTAAGAGACAGGGATTCTGGATGAGAAAAATGCCTCAGTGCATACTACCATGAATAATTGAGTTCCACTGTGTTTAATGGTTGCAACTGTATGTTTCCTAATTTTCTATGTACCTGCCCGGACATCTCAGGCTATTACTTGCAAAAGTCTTGAGAACTCTCAGTAAGAGTAATGGGATCTGCATTTTTGCATATTAAGGGCTACTCATTGCAAGTGGCTTGAACAAACCAGATCCAGCATGCCTCAGATTAGGCAACCAAAATCAGCAGGTATTTTGAAATGTACCCTTTGTGTGGAACACCCCTCCTCTACAACAACGGTGAAATAATTCACTTTGTGGAACACATGCATGCACTGTAGTGAGAAAAACTCCTAAGAGAATTCATAGCTCCATCTTCAAAACAATATGTATTAAATCATTTGGCGGGCCACACACTGAGTATCAAAGGGAAAACAGTACTGGATTATTGTTCATTAAGTGAGCATCGTTCATCCAATGCACCAAAGGAAGCAGGAGTGCTGCTGAATAAAAAGCCTGTGGCTGTATAATGACACTACAGCTTATTCTAAGGGTCAGTGAAGGAAGAACATGACTTCTATGATACAAATTCTAGTATTAGTACATTATGGAGAGCTTATGCTAGACGTAGGCTTCCCACCACAGTTATCATAGGAAAGACTTTGCCTTTTTTGCTGAATGCAGACCAACCCCAGAATGTTTTACACCACTTCCTTTATATAGCACAACAACACACTGCAC
The DNA here is from genome assembly GCA_013397755.1 of Cnemophilus loriae. Lineage (NCBI taxonomy): Eukaryota > Metazoa > Chordata > Aves > Passeriformes > Corvidae > Cnemophilus > Cnemophilus loriae. Next base: position 4,481,565 of record VZTF01004030.1, read on the forward strand.
TGCTGCTTTTTTAGAGTTACACCACTAATTGTTTAACAGCCTTCCCTGCCCACCACCATTTACCCACTCATTTTTCCATCCTTCATGCATTAATGACCTTAACTGATCTCAGGAAGATGATGACAGGGACAAGAACATAACTGTTGAAAAGAAGCCAGTAAGATCATCAGGCTTGTCAGCTGGAGGAGACGCCAGCTTTCTGGGGGCTAGAATTTGTGACTTTGTGTCTGTCAAACTTGGGCACTTTTGTGAGGCTGAAAGCCTAAACGAATATTTCCTGCCTTGCTGCCTATTTCTAAATGGTTACATTTTCATCATAGTCATCACCTTTCTCTAACTTGAGTGAATTTGAGTTATCTATCCAGGATGAAAGATGGAAAAAGGAGGGAATGACAACAGTTAGAAAGCTGAGACATATCCGCTGAAACATCTTGGCTACCAAAAAGCCAGCATCTCCTCCAGCTGATAATCCTGCTTCTGACCCTTCACCTTCCACACCATATACACTGTTCTTGTGTATTTAAATTGTACTTAAGTCACTGTATGCATTTTCATTCTATTACATTATTTCTTACGGTAAAAACTGCTTTGCTCTCTGCTGGCTTACTGATAACCGCGCTTTCTAGGATCGCAAGCTTCACAGAGAGAGGGGTAAGATTGTATCAAAGTACCCAGAAGGATAACTGCTTTGTGACACTGGGGTAAAGGGAATTGTGTTATGCTAGTATTTGTCACCAACCTCCTAAGTCTGCTGATACAAGGAAACAAGTTATCCATTATCACTTCTGGCAAAGTGGGCCATTTCAGTTTCATCCATCACTGAAGGTGGTTTCAGATAACCTACTTGACTGCCAGGGGAGAAGGGAGCACCCTTACACATATTCTTGCAGGAACCTCTAGAGGTTGTAACCTCCAGGTGGTGGGCAGTGATAACCAACTAAGGACAGTACCACTAGAGCAGAAAGTGGCCAGCTTCCTGAGGATTAATAGCAATGATCCATTGAAATCAGCCTTTTCTACCAGGAAGAAGCAGAATAAACTGTATCGGGAATAGAAACCCAGTTTAGATTGTGTGTTTTTATTTAATGGATCCATAACAGGCCCAAGACGGGAACTGAATGAATTTACCTGCTCTTGTCAGGTATCCAGATATTATAAAGAGTGCTACAAAGACTCATGAATCCAGGCTTCCTTTAGCAGTCAAAACCACAGTGCTGGCTCCCTGTCACATGGGCTAAAAGAGTCCCATAAATTTACATATCTCTTTCCAAAATAGAGGAATACTTTATTTTGGGACACACACATACAAATAGGAGAAGTCACTTCCCATCATCTTCATACCACATGTTCCTGGAGAACTCAATATTTGTAATAATTTTTTTTCTCCTATCCATGTTTACACAGGAGAAACATAATTAGAGGTTAGGATAAAAAAAAGCTGTAAGAAAGCAAAACAATCCAGCAAAGCATTAGTAATTCTGCTGTATTTCTTGTTCCAAGAAACAAATAACTATTCTTTACTGATGTTGCACCGCAGGAAGGGTGCAAGAGCAACAACACAGATCTTGGGCTGATGTCATTGTTTTCCATGACAATAGCTTCTTGAGGTAGTCTCTCTAGCAGTCAGGTCTTATTGCAAGTTCTCATCTATTACTGGTGAGAAAGAAAAGAGAACACCCACAGACACTCTCTTCTGGGAAGTGGGCAAAATGACGGTCTGGTTTTCTTCCAACAAATAAAATAACAGCAGCTAGATTTCAGTCTGCTGTAGAGATTTCTCACAGGCAGATTCTCCCTCAGTGGAATCAGGCTAACTCTTTTTGCTTGTTCAGTGTTTTCTTTTAAAAAGTGCATCGCTTTACAGTGGGAATTTTTGGTATTTATAAAATCCTTCCTAAAATGGCAAATATTTTATTTTTGTACTGAGACGTGCAATGACCTTTTATTATCTAGAGTAATAAGGGTTCTATCACTCAAATTTTGAAGAGAAAAGCTTTGAACACGTGGTGTCTAAGAGGAAGGTTATGGATAGCATGAAATGGGTGCCTCAGAGTAACTCTTATATGGAGGTGGTTTAAGCTGAGCTGATTTTTTTGGCGTTAGCTCTGGCTTAATATTGCTGCTCAGAAGGAACTGTTGTAGAGAATTCCTTGTGACTCTTCTTCATGCTGCCTAGCACTCAAGGCAATATTTATTAGTTTATGCAGGATCTCAGACTAGGGCTGACTTAGACATTCACACGATGCAGGTCATGAGTAAACAAGCCTTCTGGGAACCTAACCACCAAGGGACATGGGCACAGAGGTCTCTTGCAGAATGCCCCTCATCTGAATGTCCAGCAGGGCTGATGCCAAGACTGACCTGTTAGAACCCCACACAACCAAACTGGACTCGTGCAGAACCTTTCTGCACTGACAAAGCCAACCTCTGCAATATCCTTCTCTGTCTGAGAATGGAACCAGCTCACGGAACAGCCAGACTAAAGCTGTAACCACAACAGTGCTGAAATCCAGACAACTGCATTAGTTCATGTGAGGGCTTTGCCAGAAAGTATAGCCAGAAACATGCCAGCTCTGTGATACCAGCTCTGCACCTGGGTCTTGGTTAAAATCCATACCACAAATACCCTTGATAACCAAAGGCTGATTCAGTGATGAGTATTGCATATTTTTATGATGAGTTGTAAAACATTATTCATGTTTCACTGAAGTTCATGCATCTGAAAGCTGTAAAACCAAAATAACTCTCTAGGAGAGACTAGCAAGAGTCACCTGCAGAAGCAAGAGATCAGCAAGAGTCGTCTGTAGGAGCAAGACGCAGAGAAGATAGCTTCATACAGATGTGGCAAGAAAGATTGCATATTATATCAAGTGGCTTCTGAATTATCTTTGTGTAGTGTCTCTGGGCTGCAGATTAGGTATATCATAGACATGTGTCGGATTGGTTGAAACTACCAGGATTTATTAACTACAGACAGGACTGTACTAGCATGGTTGCACTGCTGCTAGGGCAGGTTTTCAAATGGAAACCAGGTTAATCCCTAGAGCTTCAGAGATTTACAAAAATACCCTGCTATTGCCCCATACTGTCCTTTGCAAGAAGCTCCTTGTAAAAAGAGCTTATAAATCCAGACTTTACCTAGCTATTCTATATAAGCAACACATATCAGTAGAAGGGGAGGAAAAAATTACCCTGACAGAAAACAGTTATGATGGAAGAAAGACAGGCAAGAGTATAACAAGGTAGAGGCATTTTATTTTACTTAATTTTTTTTAAAGGTGAGAAAGAAGAGACTGTGAAGCAATAAGAAAGAAGTCTGACATGTTTTAAGGCTTTTTACCTATAGGATTCAAAAATATTTCAAGCAGTGTTTGATTCAAATGAAAGGTGAACAGTTCTTTAAAAAAAGTTAAAATTAAAACTTTTTTCCAATTAAATAATCCTAATTTAAAAGAAACCTGCACAGCTCTAATCTTTAACTGAACACCTCTGTCAGGGTTGCAAAAGCTGATGTCCTTCTACACTGTCACAAAGACCAAACCAAAGCAGTTCAGGATGGTTTGTCATGAGATCATCACCTAAATACACGTTCCCTAAAGCTCCTCCATCTTGAGTATCCCCTCCCTCCTATTCTAAACCTGAGACTGAAAAATTTGAAGTTTCTTTTTTTTCTACGTTTCCTCCTTTCACACATGCTTCTCTCTCTCTAGTGACATAATTCACAAGCCTTAAACAGAGCTTTGAAGAGCAATGTATTGGTGTCTTTCTAAAGCACTTTCACTGTTTTAGTCATCCAACTAAATCTAAATGCTGTTGCCAGTTATTTATTTGTGAATAACTCAAACCAGAATGATTCAGCTCATACAGCTGGCATAGATTCAGGAAAACCAATAGGCTGAACTTGATCAGATTTTTATCATTTAAAATGTATTGAGCTTTTTAAACATAAAAAAATATTGCCTAATAAAGGTCAACGCAAAAGCCCATGTAATGACAAGAAAAAGTTATTTTTGGATATAATTGTATTGTCTATCAATTCTTTATTTTCCTTGTTTAGCAAAAACCAAAAGAGGCATGCCACAGCACTTATGCATGAAACTAGAGCTAGTGCTCTTTAAACAAAAGAATCAGCATGAGAGCTCTGAGCATGTTCTAAAACTAAAATCATTAAAAATATTGTTGGGATCTTAAATATTTATTTTAAGGCTGAATCTAATTCTAGCCTTCAGAGACACAAGACTGTTTACCAAATAAGGCATCAGATTGCTTCGTTTCTTTGAGATAAGCCATTTATTTCAATATTATCTAATGGTAATGCGATCAACCAAAACTTGACATATTTGGAACCAGCTGTTCTGAATTAGAGTCCACGATTTTCCAGATTCCAGCAAGAAAGTTAGGAACAAAAATTATGTTGTTTTATTTTGGTTTTTTTTCCCTGTATTGTCTATTGTGATTACAGAATAGCAACTATGTAAGTGAAAAAACCATCAGATTTTAATAATGGCAAACCACTCAATCGGCAGCATTAAAAATACCATTTTATGAATCTAATTTGATCTATAAATTGAAACCAAACTCTACAAAGACTCATCCAAATAATTACGGAATAGGCCTTTACACGAATGAAATAAATTGGTTCTGCTGAAAGGACCAGGAAAAAGATCTAGGTGTTCAGGCCTTGGTAAAGGCTTTGGATCTTTTAGCTATGAGGCCAAGGAAAAGCTTCCCACCTTATCTCAGCTAACATGCTAAAGAGATAAGTATTTTCCTGGGTATACAGGATTTTAAAAATAGCTTAGGGATAATTATACAATAGTGCTCAGATATTTGTATCCCAGAAATTCTAGGAAGGATTCCTAGAAAAAAGTTCCTCTTTGTCATAGGAGGACATAGGGAACAGCCGAAGAGCCCAGTGCCGGGCAGAATGTTAAGTACAACCAGCTGCAATCCCTGGTTCAGGGAGCTCTGCCACAGGCATCAGAACTGCTGGATGGATATTTCAGACAAAGTGGAGACACAGAGTAGAGGAAACAGTCTAAGGGGCTGAAGGGAGTGCAGGAGAGGGGCAGCACTGACATCCTGGCTGATTACTTCAATTCAGATTAAGCCTTAAGCACACAGGATCAGGAGTAGCATTAAGAATAAAAGATTTCTGCACTCTGTTTGATAAAGATAGTCATGTCAAATGGAAAGAAAGTTTCTCAGGAAGGAGAATGTCCTCAGGATCCGTAAGATGACCTGACTGTGGTTCAGATTTCTTAGGAGACTCCAGGATGCTGCAGTTCACCAGCATGATGAGGGGGAGTACGACTAGAAAAATACCTGAAATTTGGAAAAGCCAGAGAAAAATTATAAATAATTCAGCTACAGGAAACAACCGTTCTACTTCTCTGAATGAAATATATGAGAAGGAAAATACTTTTATTGCAGCAACAGAATGGTATCATGGGCCATACGTTCAAATATTTGTTACATAATCAAGAGTTTTCTGAACCTGTGGAGGTTCACTCTGCAAAGTTGTACATCCAAATCCCCAAAAAACATTAGTGGAAAACATTAAACAAAATCTATTTGACTAGGACGTGGAGCATGGCCTAATGCAGCTATCTACATTTCAGTTGGTGATTTGGATTTTAGCTGTCAGAGAGAATTAGTTAAATTCATTTAAATGCAAGAAAGAGTGAAGAATATGTCTTTCAGTTTTAAGCACCAGTTTTGAGCCCCAGTTCAGCAACCCTGTCCAAGTTCTTGGATCCAGACAAACATCTTCTTCAACTAGAATTGTGCAAGCTAACAAATTTTTGGTAAGGCCTCTGAAAACAGAGTCCTGATCAGATAAAGTTATGATGAGCTGTCTCAGAACTAGTGGTTTTCTCATTTTATCTTAACTAAACAGAAAAAATAGTTATTGAGGAAATACTCTAGAAAAACAGAACAGACATCATTAAGCATACAACATATTTGCAGGACATCAAAACTAAAGTGTCATGAAAACTTGTAGCAATCTAGGCAAGTAGAAAAAAAATCTTGTCGAAGACTGATACGAGTAACCTTCAACATGTTAGAGAATGACCATATCCACTTGGAAGATTCACCCTCTTTGAAACAGAGCCAGATGAAAGTACATGAATACCTTGAGACACATGAGGCAGTTGACAAAAAATTAAAACAATACAATACAGGTTTTTCAAATTATAAAATCCAGGCCTGGTTAGCCAGTCAATTCCCTTTATTGGCCAAATGTCCTGAGGGTAGTTCTGAAAATCATCCATAAGTATTCCATTTAGCTACACTACAAGAGGAAAGAAAAATACATAAAAAGAAAAAGGAAAAAAAAATACCCCACCAACACCCACCAGCTTTAACAGCTTAGTCATGAGGATACTCTCTCAGAGAAGGATAGAAGGTTTATAGCCTGATTCCCGAACACATTTCTTTGCAATAATGAGATACAAAGAGCAGATTGTATGGATATTTATATAGCAGTTGGTGAGGTATCACAGCATCATTTATGTATGATCAGCTTAATTTACGTGGTTTTACCTGTTTCATTCACTTCCATGACCCATAGATGCTGACCTGAAGTGGAATAAATGTACTTTCTGACTTAGAGCAACTATTTAAGAAGCAAAATGTAACTTCCATGCTGGATAAGATCTAATGGTGTAGTCATTGCAATTTCTTCTTTTGATAGCTATTGATGTCTAGTACTTCAGGGAGAAGCAAAAATTTGTCTCCCCAACAATAAATTACCTAACTATAGGCCTTTTTAGTCAGCACATTATCTAGTCACTTTAAAAATTCGACCTGTGCCTAAGTTTGGGATGTCCTTCAGATCTCTGTTCCACAAATTAGGTGTTTAATTTCGTACTACTGTGTTAAATATAATCTAGGTATTTTGTGGACTGACCCCTTCTTCTAACCTTTCACTGTGGTGATATTTACATGTATGAAGATTGGCCTAATTTACCATTCTTTTCATATTCTCTATGTATCACATCTATGTTGCTTCCTAGGTTCTATAATATAATAATTGTTTCATTTCTTCAAAAATATGCCCACATTTCTAATTTATTCAATAAAAATGCTTAGCAGGTTTATCTTTCTCTGATTATTATGTAAACTTGTCTAAATTTTAAAAATGTAGAGCACCTGCAGCTCCTACAGACTTCTTCAGAAATCATATGAAAGCTTCATTTTTTCCTCCAAAGACTGATATCCACGCAGTGAAACCTGGCATGTTTGTTTCCCCACAACTTGGCACTACATGTTAAAGGAGATACTAGCATTATCTTCCTAAACCAGCTAAATTTAGTGTGAAATCTCTGACAGTTCTTAAAAGATCTGAATGGATTTTAAGACAACTATCACATTTTGTCAAGTTTCAGAGTTGGTTTGCATATCGTGACATTTTTCTGCAAATCCCTCAGAGTCTTCTATGAACAAAGGGAGATAAAGAAGTAAGTCACTAAAGAGAATATTTCTTACAAAGTGTTCAGATTAAAGATGCCAATTTCTTGGCAATAAAATAGTTAGTTGGCATTAGTGTGCTACATCTAAGGACTAATTTAGTTTCTGAGCAGCTATCCACAGATAGGGAACGTTTAATAATGGTATTCACTCATTGCTCTTCTACCCATCTCATCTGAAATACCATCCTGAACCACGAACAGCTACAATCCAAAGGGTGTATCCATGGCAAACTATATATCAAATTAAAACTCAGTTTCTCCACATTTTCAGACTGATTGGTGCTACACACATTTAAGAAAATTCATGAGAGGTTTTGTTTGCTTGTTTTGTTTTAAATTGTCTGAACATTTGCATCTCTTGCTTTGGAGAACTGGACTGTTGCCCTTGCAATAGATTTGGATAAAACACTGGGAACAGGGGGAAGAGAGGGAGCAGGGACAGAGCATGCCATCAGTAATTGGAAAGTATGGAGAAGGAAGTTATAATTAATAATTACAAATGAGATGATGGATGCCACTCAAAAACTACACACCAGAAATGGTCTTTTTGTGTGCTTGAAGAGTTTGGCGAGCCATCCAAAGGCCTGGAAGCAAACCAGAAGATACCAGATTTCCGGCTGTGCACAATGTCATCACTGGATCACTTCACCAGGTTTCACTGACAAATTTAGAGGAACATTTGACACTCAAATAACTTTTAGGCAATTGGTGGCTTTTAAAGAGGTCTAGGACTGTACATGTTTCATGCCAGCATGCTGCCCTGGCACATGCCAACAGGGGACTTAAATATTTCACTTCCCTCTCATCAAGTAGGAACTTCATGTCAAAAATATTGTGTAGTTACTTTGTAGAAAAGTAGACATCTAGTTAGGCTCAATTCTTAATATTCAGGTTAAGAATATTCACAAAAACTAGATTTAGGCACAGAATGTTGCTTGCTGTAATTGATGAAAAGACAAACACATTTTCACAATTTAGTTTTAAGTTCTACAGACAATTCAAGGCAGAAGACTCTTTTTTTCTGGTGAATATTCCTTTTTTTGGTGATGATTGAAGTTTTTACTTCTCATTTGAGATTCTAAGAATTCTTCCAGCATGGCTGCAAGGTTTTCTTATTGCATTTTGCAACCAGCTGTGATCTGTAAATCTATTAGAAAGAGTGTCAAATGCCTATTGTTTGGTCCTTGAACAGCACAATTCTTACATTTTTCCTTTGTTTCCATTTTCAGTAATACTGTCATCTCCAGAGAAATCTTCATAAATACAATCTGTCCGATACAAATAAATTGAGTTGTGCTTGTTTCCCCAGATAGCTTGGGTGTAAAAGGAGACAATGAAATAAACCTACCTAGCAATTCTTCTCAGCACAGTCTTAAAATACTCAAGGCAGAGACCATCTGCACACAGCCATAAATAGATGGAAGGAACATACTTCATTGGGAGCATTCTCTTACCATCTATGCCATCAGTGTGTTAGCCATAGCTGCGGCAGAGAAGCTCAAAGCTCCGAGTTTGCTGCAGAATCACATGTACTGGACTTTTTTATGGGAGAAACGATGCCACCCAGTGGAAGTTTAAAATTATGGAACAAAAAGTGCTGAGGGAGAAGAGGGGGAAAAGGATTTCCTTTGTATTTCAAATTAAGAAATGAAATGAATAAATTTATTTGGCTAAACGATTTACCATCAAAAGACAGTAAAATTATATGAGGAAACTACTCTGATACTGACAGCTGATTCAATTGACACCAGATAAAAAAAAAAAAAAATCTTCATGTTAATCAGGACTTCAGAAAGACATCTGACCAGACATTTGATTGCCGTTCTGTCTGCCATGAGCAGACCTGTTGGAATATGGTGCAGCATCTCCATTACCCTGGAGTTTCTCTTCCAAGGAAAATAAAGCTGTGTGTGTGCACACGACCAGGGAGGAGGGAGAGAGAGAGAGAGAAAGAGAGAGAGGACTTGAGTAAGCCTGTTCATTGCACAACACAGAATGAACATGTTTAGGGCAATACCAGAGAGACACAGGCACATCCAGCGCTGCCAGAAATACCCAATATTTGCTAAAAAGAACAGTATATATGAGTAAAAAATATTGATATAAATAGTGTTATAAAATATATTTTTACAAATATAATTATTGATGTAAAGCCACACAATATACATCAATACAAAATTCCATAACACCAAATCATGGTATTTATGTATTGCTTACATTGGTAGGGTTTTAAGGAAAAGTTATTGAGTACCATACTGCATAGGAAGGTAATTTTTGGATTTCAATGGTCAGAAACTCTTAGTTCCCAGAGTAAAATTCTGAATGATTTTATTCTTTCCTGCCACTTTGTCCACAAGTCTCTCTTCTTTTTCTTACGTAATTGTTTTTTTTCTTTCCTCATACACACTTCTACATCCTAATAAAGCTATTTCAGCAGGTCTTCAAAGGTATTCAGGTGGAGCTTCATTTAAAGGATCTGTGTAATGGTAGTTAAGGGAAAAACCCAAACCAGGAACTATTTATTACATCATACATAATCAAGTACTTTACAAAATAGTTATTTCTCATTAGCATGATCTGGGACTTTCTTTAGTTCCTTTAGTGGATGATTAATCTAATGCTGAAGTTTGGTGTTACGGTTTCAAATTAAACCTTAATATTGGAAAATGAAGTTACAGCAAAGCTGACAGATTGAGAGAGCCTACCTAATGTGATCTTAACAGACTAACTACCTAGAACCTTGAGGTAAAGACAGAGGACAAGCAAATGCTTTGGAAAAGTATGAAAATGTAGTTAAAATATTTTCTCCAGACAAAATAAAGAGAATTAAGTTTGAAGCTTCTGTATTTTATTTTGCGCTGTCTCTATTGCTTTGTAGGCACTTACGATCACATTGAGAAAGTCTACTTTGTCGCCAAACAGTTCCCATTTTATTTGGAGATATTTTTCTTTCATTCATGAGTCACTGTACTGGGTCTGGCTGAGATGTTGTTAATTTGCTCCATAGAAGCTCTCATAATGCTGTGCTAGTATTGGTAGCTGGAAAGGCGTTCATAATAAATTTGTATTTATACATTTGAGTCTTCTCCATATTAAATTGCATGCAAAGTGAATTTCACAGTATTGACTCTAATATGTTTAAAGTCACATAAAAATTTATATGTTCATAGTATAATAAAAATATCGCTTAAATGAGTACACACGTTATTATAATGAGGGAAATTATTACAAAAAAGGAAGAAATTGTGTAAAAAATTGAACAACAAATGATGATCATTGCAGTTATTACAGAATTCGGTTTTAAAAAAGAAGCTAATTAAAGTAAAAAAGACTATTGAAAACATAAGTACTATACGTACCTCTCTTCTCCAGTTTGTGGTAGGGTTCTTCTGCAAGTAAGTACAATCTAGAAATTTTGTGGATCTATTTTTCTTGCACCTATAGTAGCATTAAAACAAAAAGTCCTGAAATGAATGTACTGTGTAATAGCACCATACTTAAAATACAAAGAAAATTGTCTGCCTCTTTGGGTGTAGCTACGCTGCTTCCTCCAGTGCCCATGGCAAAGTAAGGAGTTCCTGTTTTCCTTCCTGTCTAGCGGAGGGATTTCACCCCTGTACTCCTGTGTCTCCCAGGTATGTGCTGAATCTGTAACCTAGTCTTAAGCATGGTGCCAAATAAATTACCATTGTTAAAGAAACTTCCCCAGAATTTTTGGACACGCCATAAACATATATCCATGCCATAAAGGAGAAATAGTTTCTTCAGTTTTCTCAGTTCAGTAAGCTTAGCTTTATTTTTCTGGTGGAGCACGTAGGAGATGAAGGATTTTGCATGGTGGTCAGTATGGCTGCTTGCCTATATAAAGTTACAACCAATTTCCTAGTCAAATTCCAGGGTGGGAAATTACACTGCAGCAAACTGCAGTGATTTCTGTATTGCTAAACAGAGTGTTAAAGCCAAACCAAAGATGACAGGATTTTCTACGGTATGTTTTGTATTATCAAAGAATGCACCACCATGGCAATAACAAAAAGTATTTTTGTAGGAACTCATCTTTCCTCACAGCTATTCTATTGTGTTTTATTGAGATTCTTTTCTCACCTTGCCCTTTCCAAATGTTTTTCTAATCCTTATGATGTAAATATACAGCACAGCAAAAGAGAGATAGACTTGCATTCCTCTGACCTCAGTGAGCCTGTCTAGAGAAATAAGACACAAGCTATTTGTTATTTCTTTCTGGAAGTCCTTACTTTTATGAAGTAGCCTAATAACTAATATTCCCTTCCTAAGTAATAAAAGTTTATTCTCCCATATGTGCTACAAATTAGACATCTTTGGTTTTCCATCTTCCCTTCCACCATGCATGCCTCCAGTCCTCCCAATGCCCAGCTTCAAGGATTCTTTCACCCCCACCTGCAGATCTACCACAGACACAGCTCCTCCACAGAGAATAGTCTCTCTGAAAAAGTGGTATGAAAGGACCAGGTTTTTATTTTGATTACTATTATGAAGAAAACATATGGGCAATCCCCTTTTCACCATTATTCCCTTTCTACCAAAACCAGGATGGATGACTTGCATGGGCACACACTTGTCAGTTATTACAAAGAACAGATTTGAAGTGTAAACTTGTTCTATTGTTTCAGTGGGTGGAAACGTGGACACCAAAGACAAAGTCAATATTAGATTACCTAATGTGTAAAACAAGCACGTAAAACGAAGAGGTTTTATGAAGACCATAAGAAAGCCTAACGTTTGCCCCAGACCTGAAAGATGCACAGGGGGAGGAATGTATAAAGGATTAGCAAGCCAGTATGTCCTGTTTCATAGCAACGGGTAATAGCGAACTCAGCCTTGAATGAAAGCTAATGAATAGACAACTGAACACTTGTTTGCCTGTAAGTTATCTATGCCCTGAACACTCCTGGTAGAAGCAGTTCAAAGGGTGAGAAGGGCTGAGCTCAGCTATTTGGATTTTGTTGGGTAAATGTTATAAGCACAACGTAGTTTCTTGTTGTGAGCATGTAAAGGAAGGAACTGAATCTCTTTGGACAGTGAATGATGGTACCAATGGTACTGGAGAAGTTATTTCACTGCAACTTGGAACACATGAGGTCACATGAATATATCTGATCTGTTTTTAAAAAGCTTAGAATATTTCTGCCAAGTGGCAGAAAGGACAGAAAATCTAACCCAAAACCCTCTCTTTATATATATCCCAACTAGTCAAAGGAATATATTGTATGCCATGTTGAAAATGGTTGCAGAGCACCAAATATATTTTTCATCTGAAGTAAAAGAGATGGGATGAGTTCACAGCTCTGGAGTCTCTGTGCAAAATAAGTTGTTGCAACACTTTCCTCATTCTGTCTCATGTAAAAGGCTGAAGTATATTCTGCTTAAAATGAGTGTTAACAGACATGTACCGAATATTAGAATCTGATCATAACTAAGATATTTGATAAATAAAGAGTTTAACCAACTAATTTCCATTAAACTCTTATTATATATTTAAAATCAGAGGTTTTATTTCTTTGAGAAAAAAGCATTCATGTAATGGGATGGCAATGTTAGTACAGTAATGTGAAAATGTTAAAATTAGCAGGAAATGCAAGATGTATTAGTAATCTAAAATAACACTCCTCTGAATTAATTTGCTGAAGTTCTAAAATGTCCTGGGACTACTGTGCCTTCTGCCATTAATTTCATGCCAAGCACACTGTCCCTCCGACCAGAGTTGCTGTGTGATTACTTCCCACTTTAATTTCATAAAAAAATTTACAAAGCTAATACAAAGCAGTAAGTTTCTGCTAACCTGACTTGTTTTGATCCCTCAGACAGTGATCAGGGAGTGCTCAAATAAGCAGTTGGGTGGCAGAATGTGGCAATCTTTAGCAGAGGAGGCAGTGACACTGCAATTCAAGGTAGGTAATTAGCCAGCCCACAGAGATCCTGATTACTTTCTAAGGAGAAATTACTTAACGTGGAGAAATGGACTCAGAAAAACACAGCAGTTGGTTCTCATCACCGAGTTCTCCAGTGGAGTCACAGAATTAAGCAATATAAGAAGTTGGAAGGGATTCATAAGACCATCGAGTTCACATCCCTGCTCATCAGAGAAGCACCAAAAATTAAACCGTATAACAAAAAGCATTGATCAGATGCTCCTTGAACTCTGACAGGTTTGGTGCCATGACCACTTCACCGGGGAGCCTGTTCCAGCGACCAACCCCCCCACCGAGTGAAGAAATCTTCCATCTGACCTTCCCTTGAAGCATCTTCATTCCAATTCCATGTGCCACTGGAGAGAGATCAGCACCCTTCCTCCACTGCCTCCCTTGAGGAAGTTTTAGACTGTGAGAAGTTTCTTAGAAGTGACCCACACTGCAGTTCATAAAAGGATAAGTTTAGCCATTTACTTGTTTCATCCTCTGCGGCTTTAACACAGCACTGCTCCAGCTACTTTGAAATGAAAGCACACAAATTATCTCCTCGATGCAATCTTTTCAGTCAGATATCTGTGACTAGAAATAAAACCTGATTTTTGTTCCCAAGATGCCCAAGATGAAAATTATCTTTTTCAAATGCTAAATTAAAAAAAAAAATAGAGTAGATGTGCATAACTACTTAAATTTATTGGCTTTTTTTTTTTTCAAAAGAACATATCATATTTCCCCTTTGTGCAGACATGTTGGGCTAGGACTTCTCAAAATCCAGTCTTTCTCAGATTACTTTAAAGTGTGTTGAGTTTTTTTTGGTCAAAGCGACATATATCAGTAACATCTAAAGGGAATGGAAAAGTGTGGGAATTATGTGAAGAATCAATCGTTCTTCCTCAAATTCACACCCAGAAAATCCTTGTTTACTTGCTTCCTATTCTCTAGACATAAAAGACTGGATATGTGTATCTGCTCCAAAGATGATATGTGATAGTGCCAATAAATGCAGTAGACAGACAGAAACTGTTTCACAACAGGCCTTGGGAAGCGTGTCAGCCCCTAACAGGCATCCAAATAAGTTCCTTCAAATTTCCATGTTTGTTTACTTTGCTTGCCATCCAGCTAATATATTTTCCCAATGTCTAATGTCATAAATTTTCTCTGTAGTCAGATGATTTCTGGATCACAGTTACACATGACTGACATTGATGGGTGATATAATTTTATATTTTTAAACATAGAAATTGATTTATGTGTATTGACTGCTGTAGCAAGGAGGGTATTTGACATATTTTAAAAGAAAATAGAATTGAACATATCAATAAAGATTTCCTTCTACAGCTGAAACTTTTCTGTTTATCTCTGTACTCTCTGGATAACTCATTTATTTGCCACAAGTTTACAAATGAAGCATAACTGAGTATATAATTGCTATGAATACACCATGGATATGAATGACCTGCATTGATTCAGAACTCCCACAATCCTTCCCATGAAAACTTTCTGTAATGATGAAGTGTTCTCTCCTGTACTCCAGTACAGATTGTCACTAAAAGCATTCAAGAAAAGATTCAGAATAGTGGTACGCTGGTGCAATAATCCAGAATAAAATGTGAGCATGCAAAGAATGGTTTTTGTGGTTTTAGTGAGGAACATTAAAAACCTGTCAAAACTAGTTAAAATAATATAAAACTCCCCAATTTTTCTTAAAAGGAAAAAGAAAAAAATTCTTCTTACACTGCCACACATCCTGAAATCTTCTGGATATCAGTTTTGTTTCTTTATGAGTCAGAACTTGTCTGAGGCTGACTGGGCTTTATACTGTTTTACTATAATGGCAACACACTGTTCTAGCAAGAACACAGGATTCTTAATGACAGGATTACTCAAGTTACATATTGGGGAAAGAATAGACCAGCACAGAAAATGGTGATATAGCAGCCATTAAGGTGATTTTACATCACCCTCAGACATTAAACAAATACTTAGAACACTGGCATGTTAATGGAAAATTGTTTAAGTTAATAAAAAGAAAAGCTATTAAAAAACTCATAATGTCAAGAAATTCTTTAAGCTCTTAGTGATGGGAAACAGAATCATCTGGTGGAATGCAAACAAATGTTTCTGTCAGCTATACAGAGATCTGGTCTCCATTACCAAGGCTGTCATGACATCTTGTATTTGTGAGGTGGACTCTTGAAGAAGTCAGGTATCTTTGTCAACACGTGCCTGCTTGAACTGCAGGTACCACCTGGATCAACTCTATCCCTCTGCAGTGTCCATGCTGCTTTCCATAGAAAGGAGTCTTGCATTTTTTATCATGCTGCCTATGTTACAGAAACCTACCTCTTGCCCACATGCACAACACTGAACTCTGGCAGCCAGATGAGTCAGATCAATTAGGGCTGGACGGTCTCCTGTTACACATTTCAAATCTGTCTGCACTAATTGCAACACCCAAAGCGAAGGAAAGCAATGAAGAGTGCAGATTTCTGAGGTATACCAAAATCAATGAGAGGTCTCAATTCTTTTAATGAGACCTGTATTTCATCACATTCTTTGAAAAGTTCTGCCATCATTTTCTTGAGGCTTAAAAACTTTAAGAGGAGACAAGAAGTGGTGACAGCAACATAGGCAGCACCTTCCTCAAGGTTTTAATATGAATCGTGCTCTCCACTTGTTTAGTTTTGAAAAATGTCTCAATAGAACAAATATTATTTGTGATTTACTTTAGCATGTGAGAATGTCACTGAAAATGGGTAACTATACACATGGTAGGTGTGCAAAAAAACAAAGGTTCTGCCTCTTACCAGTTCAACTCTATAACTGTATTTAAAAGAAAGAAAAAAAAAAAAGAGAAAAAGAACTAAAACCCCCTCAACATTACTATGTTTTAAATCTGGAAAAGGTGCAGCCATGTATGAACTGATCCAAGAGAAACCCTGGCTTGGGAGAAAAGAAACAGAACAGTTACCCATGTCAGGGGCCACATAAATACACTAATCCTAAAACCACACAAACATTATGCTAGATGGAAATGAAATAGGGGGAACTGGCTGCTATGGCCAGAGCAAGGATCTGCAGAGGGGTGGCAATAGTGGGCCCGCTCCTTTTCGGCAGCAGCTCTCTGCTACACCACTTCACTGTAACATGAAACCTCAGCCTGAAGGACACAGTGCAAAAAAAACTACAGTAGTGCAATAAAGGTCTCTTTAAATTTCTAGAATTGTTTCACAGCTTTTCGGAAAGGAGAGTGCGTGGAGAAGAGAGAACCTGGAGAGAGTAATAAGCAAATAACCCACCCACTTCTGTATTCCACTGAGCTGGAGACCACAGGCAGCATGAAGCTAGGACAATCCTCCTGTCCACATATGAGGTGGGACACGGCAGTGACGCTGAATCACAGCAGAGAACAGTGACAGTGCTCACCCAGCCTTCCCCTGTTTTGTGATGCAGAGCTGCCTCCCTCCCTGCAGTGCTGTGTAGCCTGATAAACTCAGAAAGCAGTGGTATCTGGCTGTGGCACAGCAGAGCCTTCATCCCTGTGTGCACTCGAACCAGCAGCACTGCGGAGGGGGCCAGACTGACACAAGTGCAAACTAATTAAAAGAGAAGATGCTCTCCGGCTTTTTAAAAATCCACTGATTTTGTGAGGAAGTATCAAGCTGTTTATACTGCACATTGTAATAAGGGACTTACCTTTCAGAAGGAAATTAAGCATCCTGGGTGCTAATTTGTTTTGTATATGATTCTGAAATGCAAAGGGTTATAAAGACAAAATTTAGAAAACTACCTTAAAATATAAGAAGAAAACATTATCCTTAATAATATTTCAAACAATTTAAATGTTAGTGAGCTTTTAAAGTGAACTCATCACGTGTGCTCAGTCAACAGCTTCAGGGTTCATTTTCCTGAAGATCCTGCTTCCTGTGAATACACACCAATTTCTTCCCCAAACGTCCTTTGTTCCCAGCTGCACAGATGATATTCCTTGCTTGATGTAGCCTTTGTTGTGCAGTGTGCTCCACGCCACGGCCAAGCCTCACAGCCCTGTAATGGGCTGGATTTCCTGTCACTGTTACTTTGTCCTCTCATTTCAGTGTTCTGGGCCTTGTTCTCGGTGGCGAGATGCTGCCAGGCAGCTCTAGTACCTCTCACATGAAGAAAGACCATGGCTGAATTTCCTAAACCTTGTTTTGTTTATTTGTTTTGAGCTACCTGCCTGGCCTTCAAGCTTAACCCAAAATTCTTTCTGTATCTAGCACCCTCCCTCATGCCACCCCAAAGCTTGATCTTTTATGAGCCATTATGCTGACCCAATGGCCCTCATGAATTACCACTTGGGGTCTGAGCATGCCTTGGGGACAGTCCATGAAGCATTTGATCCTGATGGAGCTTTCTTACTCTCCTTTTTCAAAAGCTGCTAGCCAAGATCAAGAACTGTTATGGGATGCTGGGATGAAACTGGGTCTGGAGTAAAGGTATCCAAACGAAGGTTGAGTGTTGTCAGTCTGATGAGATCTGCTGATATGAGAAAAAATATTAGAGAAGTTTATAGAATTTTTATCAGGCCCATAATCTGATTTTTTTTTCATTGTTTTCTCCATCTTCAAATATAAAAGAGATTTATAGCATCTTATAGATGAAGTGATGCTCCCACTGTCACACAGTATTGCAGAATGAGATCTGAAATTCCAGCTACTATTCTTAATTCATAACCCAGTAAAACATGTTGGAGTTTGTGTATGGTTATCTGACCTTAGTTTTTAACTTGCTGTGGAAGCACTAGATCCACTAGCTTGTGGATGCAGTAGAAGCAACATTGCTTGCACTTGGGACACTGAGAAGAATTTGAGAGAAATAATCAAAAGAAGGTTCTCATTATAAAATGTAATTACGTCATTTCCTCAGATTATACTTCAACAAAATATTGTAAATTCCTTGTTTTCACATAATTTTTTTGTGTATTATATCAGTGTTATGCCTCTGACCCACAAAAAAATATTTTTACATTAAACATGATGTTAATTTTTCCTGGCACCAACAATTGCTAGGTCCCTTTAGAAGAGGTACCAGGTTCTCCTTGTTCCTTTCTTGAGTCCTAGCCTCAGAAGTTGTCTGCTGCAAGATCTTGTCACTGCAAAAAACTCCTACATGACTCCAAGACTGCAAGAAAACAAACTCATACCTACCTGTGTATGACTTTGTTTGTTTACTTCTAACACCACCATGAAAAAAGTTATTGGCTAAAAGTTGCTTTTAACAGAATTGTAAGCTCATCTTGTTTCTTTGAAACTAAGTCAGCCAAATCCCCGTTGGCTCTCTGCTATGCCTTTCGCCCCAGGCAGCCACACTTTACTGACTTAAGGTGGACACTTACTAAGAAAATTTCTGCCACACAATTTTGCTTGTGCCTGAGAAGCTGTTAATTCTGTTGATTGCACATTCATCAAGGATGAGTTATTCAAGCACTTAGCAACTGCCCTGACAATCTCCTTAAACAGGAAAAAGCATTACAAAAATATGAATGTGACAAGAAGGGAAAGTTACACAACTACATCAGTGCTGCTTGCAACATTGAGTATCTAATTGAGTTATCTGACTTGTGGAAGCCACTGAGCCTGCAGGGTGAGCATAAATTTGGTACCCTCAGTTAAACAGGATGAATACTTTCCTCTGTGGAAAGGTAACATCGACATAATGTGACAGTGATAAGGTTCCACATGCTTTATTGCTCTTTTTTTTTCACTTTAACTGGAGAGCTCAGGAAATGTCCTGAAGGAAACGAGTACCAGAAAGCACAGGGAGAGCAGAAAGGCCCCACTACAATAGGAGATCTTGCTCCTGTTACAGCTTTTCCCTGCACCCTCACTACATTCCCTTGCACCTCTGCTCTCTCTTGAAATTTTCAGACCCAAAGGGTCTGTGCTGTGTAAGTGCATTCTGGGGGCAGTGTGAAAGGATGGCTATAGCTTTCTGTGAGGTTAGGCTGGACAAAACATGGTAGAACAGCTTATTCAGGAGAGTTTCTGGGGAGTACTGGACAAGATGGGAAATGAGATAAACAAGCAGGAAGCTGGAAGACAAACGTATATATAGCAGAAGAAATAAAAACATTAAATGATTGGTAAGTTTTAAGCTTTCCCATCTTCCTCCACATAGCAATCAAATGTGATTTCAAAATTAATCATCCAAGTTAAAACACCACACAACCAGGGCATCCCACTGAAGCGGTACCATTCCTCACCAGATTTTTACAGAAGCATCATCTTGTAATTCTCTGCATTATTAATTTTATACCATAGTCTGCTTATGCATCTCCTGAAACCTAAAACAAATAAACACTATAAATGTTGCTAGAAATTTTTGTAACAGTTGCACTTGAAAAAACATCCAAACTTCAGATGAAGCTGGGCAAGAAAATCTCTTGAAAAGTTTGTAAATGGGGTTCTGGAATACTGAACAACTGCATGGATGAAATTATGGAATGTAAAGCACAGTCCCTACGTGTTGCCTCATTGTGGCAAGCAGGTAGTTCTCTATTTGGAAATTATTAGGAAGGCCTGCCTTCCCATGTAAATGATCCTTACAAGTTCCTTTTGAACAATAATACATTTAGTATAAGAACTCAGACTCTGGAGTTACTGAACTTTATGAGGTTGGCTTGGTTTCACTGTCGAACTTCTAGCTTAGAGCATTTCAGAGTTCTGGCTTTGTAAACACATGTGAAAAAACTTGCCAAAAAATAGAAGTGAGATGCCCCTCTGCTGTTTCGTTGGTTTTTTTTCTTTAAATTATTTTCTATCATTAAGTGTTTCAAGAATCTTCCTGCCATAGCAACAAAAGAAAAAGTCTTGCTTATTAGATTTTATATGTCACAGAGGGGAAATAACGCCAAACAAGCATTATGCTGCACATCAAACCATGCACATATCCACCACATTAAATCGGGGGAAAAAAAATCTAATAAAGCTGGATTCTGTCTCATGAAACAGAGAAGCAAAATTGTTGGAGATACTGCCCAGATATTCAGATTCAGCCATCCAAGGCTATCCCTAGGAGGCCTATGCTGTCAAACAAGATAGCTATCCAGAATACTAGCGTGTAAGAAAAATGCCGAATATACGAAGAAGTAGATGTTGTATAAAAGTCTGAATAAAAGGTGGGTTTATTCTCCTCAAGAAAAGTCTTCTAAGAGTTTTTTTCCATAAATAAGAAGCTTGTTCAGCAGCCTTTATGCCATTCTTCTCACCAATTTCAGTCTCACTGTACAAACAGTACTATGCAAGCAGTATCACTTACATTATGTACTGAAACAAATGTTGGTGGACCCCTGTGGTTTTGTCAGTCAGGCTTCACAGGAAGGTTGGGAAAAGCACTAGGTACAAAAAATTGCAGGAAACTAATTTCTTCCCAAAGATACTCTAAGAATTGCTAGGAAATCTATTTAAATTCAAGGAAATAACAGGTTTAGAGGATTTTAATGTCAGTTTACAGTTTGCAATGTGCCTTAAACCTGCAAGATCCTTAGATTTATTTCTCCCACTGTAATTGTTGAGATTAATTTTCACTAATCACTAGCTTCTCTAGTTGGTTTCAGTAGTCTTCTCATCAACATCAGTGTAATCTTCCACTGCTTCTTCATTTAGCAACTAATTTCAGTTAAAAAGAACTAGTTCCAGTTTTAAGAGGAACCTTATGTAGCCATCAGTAGGAACAATGATATTTCATGGCAAAATTTATAAGAAGAAGGAGGAACCTTTTCCCATTTGCCCACAGGTCACAAGCTTGCTTTATTAAAACTAGGGATAATAATACCTATCATCTAACTTCCAGGTGAATAGCTAATAACTAGTATCTAACTGCTGAAATAAAGAATGCCTTCAGAAGCTGTATGTTAATAGTAATCAGCTGAAGGAGAAAAGAGTCTTCAGTGTGAGACATTAAAGAGCATAAAAATCTCATGGAAAGTGAACCTAGGTCTGTGTTACTGGGAAAATGAAGCAGGGGAATAATGAGTGCGGATCTGATGTACTGAGAAATTAAGAGTTCTCCATGAAGTCAGCATGAGCCTTAGGTTCTTAATATATTTTAAAATCAAGTCAAATAATTTTATTTATAAGAAACAGAAGGAATAGCATGTGGGAGGTGAAGAACAACCCCATTAGTAAATACAGATGTCTTTGTTACTAAAGCTGTAAGAAACGAAAGTTAAACCTTCAATCATCTGAAATATAACACATTGACAACTTGCTATCTCTCCCAGTGGCTTAAAGGTGGAGGTGGCACGCCTTTTTTCAGCTTTCAGAAATGCACTGGACAGCTTTTTACAAAAGATGCATGTTCAGTTCTTGGCAGGATAAGACACATTTCTAGATGCTTGAGAAGTT
The DNA here is from genome assembly GCA_013397755.1 of Cnemophilus loriae. Classification (NCBI taxonomy): domain Eukaryota; kingdom Metazoa; phylum Chordata; class Aves; order Passeriformes; family Corvidae; genus Cnemophilus; species Cnemophilus loriae. The sequence goes on from VZTF01004030.1 coordinate 4,503,372, forward strand.
TGAAATTTCTAGTGAACACTGATGCCTTCTGTGCCACAAGGGCTTTAATGCTAATGTCACTCTAAGAATATGATTCTCATATTATGTCCTGTGATCACCCACAATTGATTTAAACGCTAATAAAGCATCTGTGTCTGGGTTCACAACTTAATGTTAACTTAATGTGGTTCGTGTCAATCCAGCAGCATGCAGCAGCTAAAATTAAGGTTTCAGTACCTTTGTATTACTGAGATCAGTAGAGAGAAATAGGATACACATGGGGACTTGACATGTATGAGATGTTAAGTTCTAGAAACCACAGTAATTTTTCAGGTTGAAGAGTGATGAAAATGTAAGCAGGTGGCTACTTTGCTGTTTCTCTTCCAGTGTGCACTTTATTCTCGGTTTTTCCCAAATCATACATCACATGCAAGGCTCAATGGAGTCACAGCCAGTACCAGTTTTCTTACAGTGCTGTGTTTCCCAGAACAGCATTGATAGCTGGTTGGTGTGTGGGGAATCAGTTATGGGTGAAAGACTTTCACACCTATGGCCTATGAAAGATACTCCACAGTCAAAGTATACGGTAAAGTATAAAAAAATTGTAAGAAAAGGGTGCAGACAAGAGCAATTGTCACACGCCAGCCTCTCTTTGTCTCGTTGCAAGTCTGGTAAGAGGGAGAGCAATCATGGTGTCTCTTTTGCTGTGACTTTGAAGAGAAGGAGATGCTCACATTCCATTTCAGTTTCCTTTTAGCTGTCAGTTGCTCAGCTGTCAGTCGCAAATTTTCAAGTGAAGAGATTGACATATGAAGAGAAGGAAGCTGGTAGTGGAAGAAATTCAACCTCTCATGGTAACTAAGGATGTAGCCAGAGTTATTCAGTGTCAGGATAAATATGTTGTTACACATCAGGTCAGATTTCTGGCACAATTTTTGTGCACGGGTGGTTTGAGACATCAAAGGGAGTTGCTGCAGATCTATTTCCACAGAAAATAGGGGGGTTTACCCCACCGGTTCCACGCTGGCCTGACTTTCTGACATATGCTGCCCAATTGTTAGCCACACATGTTGTAGACATGCCTGAGCTACTCCAAACCTTTTAGGAATCTTCCTAAAAACCTGCCGGAATGCCAAAATAAATATAAATAAATAAATAAGACAAGTTTTCAAAGTAGCAACAGCTACATAATGGATCTAGTTTGTCCTGAATAAGTGACAGCAAGATTTTGCTTAAGACTCAGCAGTTTACACCAAGTATTGAAGACTTGCAGACTCATTTTCACGTTTGTCAGCAGTTACACACCTTTCATTGACTGCACTGAAAATGTGTTGATAAGTAACAGCCTGACAGTGGGAGTAAAGGGTTTGCAATCTTATAAACGTTAATTATTAATTATAAGTTGAGACTTAGCTTGCATGTTTTAGTTAACTCCTCTGTGGCTGCCTGTCATGATGATACAGCCCCAGGCTTAGTTTGTTTAGATCTACATAGATTTCAATAAACAGTGGGTGGATGTTTTTAGGTGGAAAAGATGCCCATGAGCGCCAAGCACTTAATAAACTTCAGGTGTTTTACAAACAATGTGTACAGATCACATTTCAGGGATCAGAAGTAGCATAAATCCTGATGTTTTCGAACTTCTCCGTGGAAGACTGCAGTGGAATTACCCATATGAACATTTAACTGAGAACCAAATAACTGTGGCAGTCATGCTCCAGAGAGCATAAAGCATCAGTAATAACCCAACCAGTTTTGACATGCCAGTCTGTCAGACTGATGGTATTTTTTAAACTCTAATACGTCTTTCAAGGGAAGAACAAACCACAAAGGAATTTAAAATGTTTCACTTTGGAATGACATAGAGGAAAAACTTGGTCTTAATTTTTGTTTTTGTTTACAAAGATACAAAAGAACATTTTTCAAGTTACTTAGTGGTCTCCGATGAACACGGAAAAAAGTATTACAGATCTCAGTCCAAGCCCTACTCAACTTAATGATTTCTGTAACCACACTGAACCAAAAAAAAAAGGCAAGAGTTGTGTTGCTTATTATTTACATTTGGTTCAGATCAACCCTTTAGAATTCTTTGGAAAATTTATCAGCCTGATAATATGCCCATCTTTCAGCATGCTGGCAGAAAACAAGGCAAAAAAATAAAGAGATTATTCTGCTCCTTTCTTGGGAAAAAAAGCAAGTTGAAAAAAAGTTACTCATTCCTCCCTAAGCAACTTTTTTCCTAAGGCCAAGTGAGTAAATAGAATCGTACAAAGATGACAAATTTTCAAGGACTGAGCAGTGAAAATATGCAGAAAATAAGCACACAGGTTGGTCATTGGCTTACCCGTGGATACGTACGGCCTGCAGAACTCAATACTCCCCTGCTTACTGACATTAAGTGGTTGGGACAATAGTTTTTGCACAGGCCTGAAATTTGTTTATGTATCCCATTTGCTGCAATTCCTGCAGGATTTATCTCTGAATTTTGCTTGTACTCTCACACTAGATGGGCAATCTTACATTCATGCTGTAAGGTCCATTTAACCCTGAGTTTATTCACTGCACAGATTATGTGATGCTGTTGCAGCTCCCTCACATTTTTGGCACTTGCCTGGGCTGATGCAGCGAATTCAGGTGCATTTTAAGGGTGGAATCACACTTCATCAATACCCATTTTTATGTTTGTTCATTTCATATACCATATGCAAAACCAGTGTGGCCCAACTGCCAGCACGCAAGTCAGATCTGGGTAACTGGATGCTTCCCTCGGTCCACTGCCTCTTCTGAAGAGCAAGCAGAGAGCTTTTTGGTGCCTTCACTCAAGCTGCCTCTTATTGTGCTTGTGAGTATGTGTTGTGCTCCATGAATGAAGAAGGGGATGTGCTTTGAAATGCATCTCCTGCTGCATGTGAATGCAGGTCTGGCTTCAGAACAAGGAAGCTACTAACGGTACGTGAGTGACTCAAAAAGGTGTCCTCAAACGCAGGAGGTTGTACAGTACTTGGTGAGAGGAACCATTGAATTCAGATCTGTTCAATCTAGAAATGCTCAGCCAACTCAGGCACTGATGTGGGAAACTGCATTTTATTTTTCTGAAACAGAAATGCTCCCCAGTCACTGCTAAAGAGACAGGTAGCCCTCTAAACTTTGACAGATCTCATCTGATACCTTTAATTCGTCTTATTCACAATCTGGTTGCCTTCGAACATCTTTCCCTTTACCAATGGGGTTGTTCTTACCTGTTATTCTGTCAGTGGTCCACTCTACTGCCTTCCCCAGAGGCACACAGGTGTGTACATTTTCTCTCCTGTGTAGGCATAGATCCAGTGGAATTTATCTGAAGATCCTACACTTCCTGCTGTATTACCTCCACTCCTGCCTGCCGTGTCCCTTCTATACAGAAGAAGCAGAAGTCTCTCCCCTCCTTGCTTACAATCCTTTATTAACATGAACATTTTTCTTTTTTCTCCTTTGTCTACACCAAACACAGTCTGTGGAATCTGTCCCTTCCTTCTTCTTGAGCTTCAGTGTAAGGAAATTCCAGAAAGTCAGTATGTGCATTCTGTCCATTCAGCAGGTACCTCACAACCTTTTTTCATCCTTTTCTTCCCAGCCCTGCTATATCCTTTCATACCAGTTTTCTAGCCCTGTGTCTGGTGCTGGTCTTTGTCAGAGACAGCAGGGTGAACTACATTAATCATGGCTGATTCCTAGATGAGGCAATGCCGTGTTTCTTTTGAACATTTTTTTTATTATTATTTATGGGAGGCTACATTTTTTTTCCAGTGGAGGTGCTCCTATATGGTGAGTTCAGAGTTACTGATAATAATTTTGCTATTTATAGCTATAGACCGCTTAGAAGTGGGTCCAGAATGAAAAAAGTTTGCAGAAAACTTGAAAACCAAAGCACAAAAATTATATTTGTGTTCGGGCCCAATCCTAGAGAAAGCTCCCATTAAGTTCACCTGCACGAGGAATGGAAGATTATCCCCAGTGAAGTTTTATAGGAAGTCTAACCCCACCCAGAAAAAGAAAGTGTTTCCAGTCTTTCTTTCATATAATTATTTCTAGCTGTCCACTAAAACATGTGTGTTTCTTATGACTACAGTATATTCAGTCTTACTTTAAACAGTGATAAGTATATTTATAGATCTGTGTAAAACAAAATATTACTAGCATGTCAGCATTTGGTTGATCTTCACATTCTTGGCTTCAGAATGGTTTAAAATAAAACATACACACAAAGCAGGGTTGTTTTTTTGGCTCTGGTTTCCTCATTTTTGCCCACAACAGACCTGGCAGATGTGGGATAGTTGGAATGTGCATATCTAACAATTCTCTTCTGTGCCATCATTTGAAGCTGTAGGAGTGCAGCTATTTGGCTGTAGCATGAAAAAGAGTGATGAATGTGATGAAATACAGATTTCATTTATAACCAGGGGATAAATACTGTTCAGGTCACGAAAACAGATTAGTGCTTGGGGACAAAAAGTTCGTGAAGAACTCCTTCTTCGAGGTGAGGTAGGGGTACAGAACTACAGCAATTAAACTGAAATGACTAGGTAGTTACTGAGAGTATATAGAAATAAATACAAAACAGGAACCACAAAAGGATGCAAGTTTCTTAATTGCTCTGGCCTTGTGACAGCCTTGCTGGAGAGTCACAGTCTGATTAATCATGATAACAGATAAACTGGATTGCTTCACAGGAGATTTTATATTCATAGTTTTGTGGAGAAGTTTAAATTTGTTTCAGGAGCCTCATATCCAAGATAAACGCAAAACAGAAAAGAAATCAGATAGCTGTAAAAATGAGTTACGAACCAAGACTTTCTCATATGATTATTAGGTCTTGATCAGTTTATAACAGATCAAAGAAAGTCCTTCCCAGTGGAGGCAGGACTGTTATAGCAGAAATTGTGCTCTTATCAGAGCCAAATCCTTACCCTGAATTCAGATGTAGATGCAAGCTTGATAAATGAATCTGTTTTTAGAGATGACTGCTCAGAAATATAAATTTCAGCAAAGGCGTTTCAAAGATGGATTCGTGGCATATAACGTCCTGCATCTGTGTGCTGGATCAATTTAAAAAAATAAGGCTAAAAAGATACAGTCTATATAAAGTTCAAAAACCTAGAAAAACTCTCTATTATTTTAGGAATAGTCGGGTATTCTGCATTTTTCATGAAAGCAAGTTCATGGGAATTTTTCTTTGGGAAGAATATCAGTACTTAATAGAAAGATATGACAGGTCGGAGAGAAACATCCATTAGCGCTGAGGTCAAAACCACTAAGGTTAAAAACAAACCTGGTTTTCAGTCTGTGTCTTGCTGGGTTTTTTTAACTGCTTGATTATTTCTTCCAACAGGCTATATCTGTACAGTATTTTCCTTAGAACAGGGCTCAGTGGCTGGCAAGTCAAAGAAATTACAGCTATCCAGGTTCAGAAGCACGGAAAGAGGAAATGTTTTCTGAAGTACTTTTACTGTATCCAATATATTTCAAAAAGGGTGTGCCTGACTGGAAAATCTTTCATATGAGAGAACAACCTGATTGTGTGAGGTCCTTCTCACAGATGTCCAGGTGGGGAATAGGCTTGGCAGTTAATACCAGAATGATATGACCCAGCAAAACTGGGAGACAGAGATTTTCCTTCCATGCTGGAAAGTTTAAATATTGTTTTGCCTCTGGTCAAAAATTTAGTTGATCTGGGAGGGAAAGAGAACAAGCCTTCACTGACTGTGGGTGTGCGGATGTGGATTGAGAGCAGAGGGCAAGAAGAAGTGGAGGATTCAGCCTGTTCTGAAATTTCCTGCAGCTTTGGGCTGTGTGTGTCTGTGGGGGGGTATTGTTTATCCCAGTCATAGTCAGAGCAGTCTAACAGCTTCACCAGTCTCACTGGTCCCTTTCCCTGAGACAGCTCTTGTATCAGGGACAGTAGCCATAGGCCACCATTCTGAAAGCTGTTCCCTGTGTGCAGGAAATATTCTCCAGGGACAGGTCCCACCGGTATTATGGCCGATTTTCACATCTCCAGAGACCATCAGAATGGACAGAAATTATGACTTATAAAAAGAAAGTTATCCAAAGCAGGAAGACATGGAATCTTGCTCTTTGAACATAACATAAAGTACAAGAAGGATATGACTCTTGGCTGAAGGAAATCTATTAGCTACTAATTTCTCTACTGGCTTTGGTGGAGTTAGTCCAGGTTTTAATTGAGCAGTGTTCAGCATCTGGCAAGGTTTGCAGAACTTGTCTAATCAGATCCATTCGGATTTGCTGTATTCAACAACTGAGATCTTAAACCATTTCACCACAGTCACTACATTCAGGTTCCGTAAATAGGAAGTTAAGACATCACTTGTTCTACAATGTCACACATTCCCATGGGCAAATATATGTCTTTCTGGGTTTTTTCTTCAGTTCCTTAGGCTATCCTATGACCTGTGCTCCATAGTCAAATAGTTTGACACACATTTGTTGCACGAATCCTGAGCCTGAGATTTTTTAATCACCTAATGATGATGACTGTCCTCCTCCAAAACTACTTAAATACAATCCTATCCAATTGGCCGGCTTTGTCGGAATGCTGAGCCAGCAAGTTGTTTGAGTGCCAAGAGTCAACGAAGCCAAAAATCAGGGTCAAAAGTTGCTATTAGTTGGCACATACCTCTGGCAGGCTTATAGAATACCCTGATTAAAGCACTTGTTAAACATTGACTGAATTTTTTTTTCTCTTTATAAATAGAGTTTTGTCAGATTTCATTTTTTTACTCTCCACATGCTTTCGTGAAGCGGTCTATGATCAGGATGATGGAATAGCAACCTGAAGGAAAAAGCAGGATTTCTGCCATGCCAGGGGGATTTGTGCTATTTTACATTATTAACTAGTCTGGTGACAGGTGCTATCTCCTGCATTAGCCCAAGAGCATTTGCAAGGTCAGCTGGGAGTGCTGCAACCACCGCTGGAACACTGGGAACTGCTGTTGCATGGACTGCAAAGAACCACCAGATGGTGCACAGAAATAATTCATGGAATCGTAGCTTTGTAGCATAGTTTGGGTTGGAAGGCACCTTAAAGATCATCTAGTTCCAACCCCCCTGCCACTAGACAAAGTTGCTCAAAGCCCCATCCAACCTGGACCTGAATCATCATCAGAGGGAAAGTTTCCAGCTGGCCTTTTCCAGCCTTGGCCAGGGCTCAGCCTCTGCTTGGTGAAGCTTCATCTCAGTTTCAGTAGAGATAGAGGTGAGCTCCAGCTGAGGGAAAACCAGATGTGCCTTTGTGGCTTTTACAACCCAGCAGACTTGTAGCTAAGCTGGGTTTGCTTTCAGGGGTTTAGATGAAAAATTCAGACACTGACACAAGGACGAGCAATTGACTCAAATTTTTTGAGATTTAAATGGAGTTCATTGCCTGTTGAAGTGTGGAAAGTGGTGTAATAAAACTACAGTCCAGCTGTGTTTGGTCATCTTTCAAAGTTCAAATCCACAGTGAATCCAGGATTAATTGATGGATGAACATTTTGCATCCAAATGGTGAAAAACCTGCTGATTGTTCAGGTCTTGTGCAGTTTCTACCTCCTTGGGCTTGATCTGGAAAAAATCTGGCAAACGCAATTTTTGTAGTTTGTTCTTGGCCCAAACTCAAAAGTTTGGAGTGAAGTTTCAGTCCTTAGGTGTGAGTCCAACCTCTCATCTAGGCATTTGGCATTTGGCTTTTAGGTGCTATTTGGATGTATAACTGATCTAAATATGATACAACACAGCTGAGCATGTGCCATTCTGTCACAAGAGGAGGTAATCCAATGGTATGTGTCTTCAGAGCCTTCCTGGTGAACCAGAACACCATTAAAAGTATCACTGATAATGCCTGTCTCTTTAGGATAAGTCTTAAATACCTTATTATTTACCTCGAGTGTTTTACATTTGGATTTTTTACCTGTGTGACGAACTAGGACTGCACTTCATTAGGCGTCCTTGGCTGGGGAATGCTTCCCTTGTGCACAGGGACTCTGAAGTACAGCATTATGGGCACTTATTATTGCAGGAGAGGGAAGTAAATGGAATCCGCTTGTTGCTTGTGAGCAAATCTTAACTTTCTAAACTTGTCGAACATCATTTTGATTCTCAATTTTTAAGGTGCAGAGCCCTTTTTGTATATAAAAGAAGACTGATTACAGTCATTATCCAATTGGTACAATATCTGGCCTGTTGTGAATGCTCCTTTTTAGTGCATTTCGGAATAGTTACAGATAATGCAATGACAGCAGCATTTACAGTGATAAAGTTTCTCTATCACAGAATGCAGAAACTAGAGATGCAGCATGAAAAAACCCACCCAGGATTGCCCACTCCACCAAAACAGATATCTCTGATACGGAACAGCAGTATGAATTGTAGTGAGGATTAGACTAGCTATGGAAACCTTGGGCTATCATAATACAGGCTTTTGTGGACCAAGGGTAGGAAAAAAGGCCATCACTGGAATGAACAAGAAGCCTAGGGAGCATATGACTACCAAAGCTTTAGGTGGCCAATTTCATTACACTCCTTTGTCCAGTGGAGAAAGACAGGACCTGCATGGCTTTGGATTGCTCCCCACAGGGTCTGTAAGTCTTCCTGACTCAGGTGGAACAATTTAAGTTTTGACTCTGTTTTTGGCAACCTAGTAAGGGTCCTTGGCTGGTTTGGATACCTCCAATGATGCACATTTTCTTCCACATTTGGTGCGATGTAATAATAGGGAATACAAGCTATTTTCTTTTGGGAATAGTCTTCCTTCCTTTCCTTTAGAAAGAAAAAGTGTCAAATTACATTTAACTAGGATTTTTTTTCCCTAGGATTTTGCAGGGCAAACGTTCGTGAAGAAACCAATTGAAAATCCCTCTCCTAGGAGAGTTTACTCCAAACAAGAATATTTTTTTCCATCTTTCCTTTAATGGTTTATTCAGGTACAAATTTACCTGCCTCCTTTGGAAGAATTGTAGGGCAATCAGAAGCCATTACAGCATAGCCTGGCCTTTTTCTGTGCTGGTAGCATTTTACTGATTTATAATCTCCCAATAACTAAACCCACTTTCCATGAACACTGAATGCAGTAGTATTAAAAACTCACAAGTTGAGAAATACGGGCAGTATTTGAGCATGTATCTGACTTGTGATATCTAAAGGATACAGTTCAATTGCCGTAATTTCTATAGCAAATTACAGCTATAAAATTAATTACCTGCTTGGGTAATTAAAAGAATAAGAAAACAAGGCAGCTGCTTGTAAGATTCCACATTTAGAAGGAAGAGATGAAATTTGTGGAATAAATTATTCCCTCAAAATAATGTCTTTAGCCCTAGTCCTTAGAAAGTTTCTGTCTACTTAGATCTTTGAATTGGCTCAGCCCTGGGTAGAAACTCCAAAAATCCAGGATGTAAAATTTCTCTTTGCACTATTATTAGTGTCTGGCTTATGTCCCACATGACAAAAATCTCAGAATGAAAGGCTTAGTTTTGCACGAGAACTATATCCAAAAGGGTGAGATGAAAGGCACTTGAAAAATTACTTTTAGCTACATTACTTACTTGTGTCTTTAAGGAGAACCAGAAAGACAGAACCATGACAGACTAAGGATCCAAAGGTCCTTACTAAATTAAATACTAACAGGTGTTTTATCATGAACATCCTTGTTTTTTTCTCTGGAAGTCAAGTTTCCAAGGAGTGTCTTAGATCAAGATCAGTTTCACAGAAAAATTAAGTCATTGCAGCAATATAGCCAGAGAGGATTTTAGAATTGGCTTGAGCTAGGCAAATTGTCAAACATTAAGGTGTTTGGGGGGTTAGTATTTTTTAGTGTCTGTCCCTGAATCTGTATGGGGAGTTTGGTCCCACAAGGACTGCCTCTACTCTACCTTTCAGTGAGGACCTGCCTAAATTCCTCAGCCTTTCTTGCTGGGTGACTCCAAAGTGTGATGGATGCATATCCATCTGGTGCCTGCCACAAAACTCTAGCTGTCAGAAGCATCACAGCTTTTTCTATGCCCAAACTGTATGTGTGAACAGAGGGAGCATTCTGAGGGACTGGAATGGATATTAGGCTCTTGAGTGGTATCTTGAATGGGTATTAAAATTACTGTATGAAATGCTGACTCCAAACAAAGGATTAACTTTAAACCACTCTGAAATGTCCACACCATTATTTATTTTTCACTATCAAAGTGCAAATGGTCTCCCTGTAAAAGAAAGACTGACCTTACCATTATCGTAAGGTAATCGCCCTCTCAGGGACCAGAGCCCTTTGGCTGTAGTTGCTGCCTCCCAGTGCTCAAGGACTGCGGTGATCTCAGGGTATCTGTACTTTTATGTTTACTGCTTCTTCTGCATTGTTTAATAAGCAGCAGAGATACATTCCAAGACTTTTATTTCTATACCACAAATAGCACTTAAAGACTACAAGACACATTCTCAGCTGGTATGTTACCTCACAGAATTCTGCAGTGCCATGTTGATTCACATTTCCTGAGGATACAGAGGGCTTACTGGAAATACCTTGCAGAAGGAAGGATTGTTTCCCTAAGCTTTTCTGTTTAAATTACTCAGCCACAAGAATCCTTTGACTGGACTACGTTATCTTATAAAAAAGTATATTCTAATAAAAAAATGCTATGTAATCCTATTAAAAGTTATCCACTGTAGCTCCACCCAGCTGGGAGATACAACCTCAGAGGAACTCGGGAACTGCTGTCAGTATCTACCAAACCCACAAATAAAGTAACTAAAGAAAGAGAACTGGTGAAAATACACAAAGAATTGACTTAAAGTCAGCCGCCCGTAGAGAAATATTCAAAACTACAGATGATTCTGTGTCTTAAGGACCAGCTCACCTCCTGTTCTGGAATGCCACAAAAGCATCAGGATTGTGTTAATATATTTTTGGCTTTAAAGAAGCTATTCCCACTCACCAGTTTATATAACATGTAATCAGATGACTTCAAATAGGACAGCATAATTTAATAAAGTTGTAACTACTCGTGGTTAAACAGGAAAAATTCTGAAGAGCTTCTAAACAGAGAAATACTATGCTAGCAAAGAAACTTCCCTGTCTACTCAATAATTATTTCTTGCCCAAGCAATACTGTGGCTCCCTGTAAATTCTTTGGCCTGTTAGAACCACTGTAAGGTTAATAAGAATGTATGAGCACTGTGCCTGCAGAATGCAGGGGGAGAATGTTTGTGCATGGTATTAAAGAGCTGCAGTCTGTATGGTCCAGCTGAAGAGCAGTGGCCTTGTGAAGGTACGGATGGTCCAACCCTCAGCACAATGCAAGAGAAAGCGCTGCAGGAGACAGCTGGCTCACATGGGAATGATATTGCTAACAGGATTAAGAAAAAGTGATGCCATTCATAAAACCAAGAAATAGCAATGCCACTGAAGTAAAAGACGAGTAATCCTTCAAAGACCAGCGACAGCAATCTGAAAGATAAAGGATATTTGTGGGTGTTCTCCACACGAAAATGAAAGGAGCATCCAAGTGCTCAGAACAGCAGTCTGGCTCCACTCCCCAGTGACTTGGTTAGCCACCAGACAGCACAGTGGGACACTGACGCTGGTGAATTGTAGAAACTAACTGAGCATATGTTTGTTCCTGCAAGTAGTTTTAGCTATAAAGATGCTCTTCCCCACGTAATGATCTTGCTTATTTAGGATACAATATCTACTAATGTTAAGAACTGTTGGCTCACATAATTGCATTCAAAGCTAATATTGTACCACTATGCACACATCTCTCTTCTTCATGGTCAAACCCCTTTCATCAGTTACTTTCAGACCTTTTGCCTATGAAACTGCAAAAATTACAACCAGAGTGTTTTATTTTTGCTAAATGCTAACCACAATAATTTCACTAAAAGACAATGCAATATTTGACACATACACATTTTGTGATCTGACTGCAATATTATTATAAATATATTAGGTTATATTCATAGAATCACAGAATATCCTGAGTTGGAAGGGACCCACAAGGATCATCAAAGTCCAACTCCTGGCCCTGCCCAGAATCACAAGAATCACACCATGTGTCTGAGAATATTGTCCAAACTCTTCTTGAACTCTGTCAGTTTTGGTGCTGTGACTGCTTGTCTGGGGGGCTTTCTTACAGTGCCCAAATAGCCTCCTGGTGAAGAACCTTTTTCTAATATCCGACCTAAACCTTCCCTGACACAACTTCAGGCCATTCCCTCGGGTTCTGTCACTGGCTGCCGCAGAGAAGAGATCAGTGTCTGATCAATCCCCTCCTCTTCCCCTTGTAAGGAAATGTAGAGAAAGGATGTCAAAACTAATAGTTTGCACTTCTTACTGTGACAATATCTACCTGTAGCTATCACTGTTCAAAAAGCATTTTGGAAATAAACGGGCTCTTTCTCCCTGTCCTCTCACATGGCATAAATCTCATGGTTAAGAGAGCTGACAGACAGGGTATTTTAGTGACGGCTTAGGGATGCATTTAGCATAGCCACATAATTCTTGTTCAGTATGTAGCGTAAGCTCATTCCCATCCTCAAAGCTTTGTGAAGATATTTTTTCTGTTGTATTTCTCTAAGCCCAAGAAAAAAGAAGAATAATGAACATTGTTTACCAGGAATAAATTTGTAGATCTTAAGGGCTAATCTTATCCCCCCCGGTATTTCCAGATCTGAACCAAGTCCCTTTTAAGGTAACATTTCCCACAAAGTATGCTATTCTGATATCTTGTTCATCTTATGTGACTTTATCAAATCATGTTTCCATCCTTTGAGATCAGTTGGTCAGGGCCTGGTGCTAAAAATGCCAAGGTTGTGGGTTTAATCCCTGTATAGGCCATTCACTAAAGGAGTTGGACTTTATCCTTGTGGGTCCCTTCCAACTCAGAATATTCTGTGATTCATGTAATGGGAACCAAATGACTGCGTGTTGAACAACAAGGAACTCCCATTTAATACAAATTAGACACAGTAGAATAAAGGTGCCCCAGTTCAGCAACATTTAACCTCCTCTAAACACATCACTGTAGCCTCCTACTCCTTCCTGCAGGAAGGATATTTCACTGCTTGCAGTGTTCCACACACAGAAGTGTAAGTCTGTCAGTGAACTAGACTAGCTCTTGCTCTACCTGAAATCAGTATGACTTTTGCTTAATTGTAGACAATTTTAAATGCAAGACATAAAATTGTTTGAATGCATTCAAAAAGGTTCATTCGAGCAGTAACAGCATAATTGAAATTCAAACACGTTTTAATATTGCATTTTAGGGAAACTTTCAAGCACCACTTTACTGAGTAATAGCTAAATCTTTATCTTTGCTGATGCATATTCTACCTGAAAGCAACTGGAAGATCCTTTTCAGATACGCATTTTGGCAGTTAATGTTCTATTGCAGTATTTCTGTTAGCATTGAATGAACCCTCAGCACACTTCAACAAGTAAATTAGAAAGGAATCATTAAACCTATCTGTGCAAGTAATAACCCTAACATATTGCAAACAAAAAATATTTTATGTGTAGCTGAACAAATTAAGCTTAGTTTCCTATAGATTTGTATGTTATATGTCTTCATTCTCTCAGTCCCCTCTCCTCACTGCAGTATAATCAGCTCCTTTGTTATCCACTTTCTCTTTAGCTGAACAAGAAGTAGCAGGGTGCATTAATCAAATGGATGCTGCACCAGAGTAGAAACACAACTATGTTAAAACTGCCTTTCCTTGTTAGGGAGATTATTTTGGTCTTTCTATTCATCTTCTGATTTTCCCAGAGCTTACTCCAATACTAAATATATTGAAGGTTTCTCTCTCTCTTCAAACATACTTTTAGTTTTTTAAATATCTGAAAAATCTCCATCTCTTTGTCAAACTGTCTTACCAAAATATACCTTGAAGTTGTCAGAAATGTTCTCCTCAGTTATTTGTGTTACTGTGTAATGCTGGAAAAACACATTTCAACATTTAACACCCCTGTCTGAAACATTTGGAAGACTTCTCCCCAGTTTTTATTTTCAAATCAAAATTGGCAGAAATATATTCCTACTGTTCAATGAAAATGTAATTAAAATTAAATGCAGTGTCAATGCAAGATGTTCAAGAATTTAGGGCAACAAAATTGCTAATTCTTTGGCCATAATTTTGTGCTTTGACCGTGAGCTTCAGCCTGGCCAAAGTTCAGCAGGACTGTCTCATAAAAGTGAGTTTAGAACTGCAGCTGGGAAACCCTCAGTGATTCCTTGTCATTTTCAAACATTGAGAAGTGTGTTTTGTCACTTTTCTTTTAAGCTTTCCAAACTGATTTTCAAGATATTGGGGAAGCCTTCTGCTGCTGGCAGAGCAATACAGAAATGGACTTATTTTGAGGAGGAAGCAGACATTGGTTCCCTGTGATGCCCTAGGAAGGACTAGGGCTATGGAAAACATGCCAGAAACCTGCTGGGAAGAAAGTGGGCTATTGTGACGTCCACTCTTAGCTGGACTGAGCCCTTCTTTCCAAAGGTCTGCTGCACCACTAGAATCAAACACAGTGGGAATGTTTTGCCCCTTTCTAATCGTTGCAGGAACCATTCACTGTTGCTGGAAGGTATTTGCCTCTGGGCTAAGAGCATTCATGCATAGCAACCAAGTCCAGGACACTTCGGCACAAAAAAATTATGCCAGAATAAGGTTGGAAAAAAGATGTTAATTGCTATCCAGCAGAGAAATAGCAACATTATTGGCATGCGAAAATGTACTTCAAGAGGTGGTCTGGAATCTCATTTGCAGCCTATTTGAGCAGAGATCATGCTGGATTTTTTTCTTCATATGAAGGGCATATGTTAAATACAACATGAACTCTCAGCTCCAAATTCCTTTATACTAATGGAAGTCTAAAGTTAACTCCACAGACTTCTGAATCTGGTTTATGGAGCTTAATCAAAAGAGCTGCATAGCTCTTCTCATGCATTTAAGAGGATAGCAATATAAATGGAGTGAAGGAAAGAGTGGGTCACAATTTTGGCACCCTTTTTCTTTCCCTCTATTTTTGGTCTCAGAGTTAAAGCCTTCAACATTTCCTTGTATGGACAAAACAACTAATAAAAATATAGACCTTTTAGTATGGAGGCAACCACACAACTAAAATGACTTGACTTTACCAGTGAGGAAAATACATAAAAATGGGCAACAGCCTGGAAAAGCCCCAATATAATACCACATATGGTGTGAACTGATAAAATTAACATAGTTGATCTACAGATAATGTCTGTGAAATGTTAACAGTAAAACTGCATGTGCCAAAGGCCTCCAAAGTTTAAATAAATATTTTGAGTAAATGTTATGAAAACCTCTACTCTTTCATGAGCACCTGTTCCAAGAAGGTTAAACGAAATATAGTTTATTTATATGAATCCCATTCTGATCTTCAACAAAAATAAAGTATAGGCTGAGTTGGACCAAATAATATTGCACACCCAGCAGGACAGGGAACAAATCCCGTTCGTCTCAAAGATATGTCCAGCCTGTGCAAGCAAGAGATATTGACCTCCCAGGCAAGCAAGACATATTTTGTTCTACATGTTCCAGTTCTGCAGGCTCCAGAGTGCTTAAAAATGCAGGTTTGATTGATTCTCCTGTAGGAGGAAATCCAATTCAGTTTATTGCCTCTAAGAAAGCTATAAAAAGCCAAAGGGAATGGAACATGCTCTGAAACACTGTGTTGAGGGAGGAAGGTGGAGCTGGAATGCTGAAGCAGATCCATGCTGTTTCTGGGGCTGGTGGACCTAATGAAACTTTAGCGGGGATAGATACAAGAAGAGGTTTCAGGCCCTGCAACTGAGAAAATATTTCTTGAGAAACTACAGGAACAAGGTTTCTTTTTTCCTCTCCCACCTTCCCAAGATGTCTTTCTCTCACACAAAATACTCAGTCACCCTCCTATACCTCTCCACTTATGTGGCATGTGTGGCTAAAGGAAAAGGGTGGAAGAGGTGAAAAGGTAGGGTAGAGAGAGAGTTCCCTTATCAAGGGAAGGACAGAAATATGGCTGGGCCAGTGAGCCATCAGGAGAGCCCCAGGTGGATGTCCTTGCTGTACTCTGTGCTGATACAGAGGGTAAAAGCAGCTGGAGGAGGAGCAGGCTGAGGAGGAGGCTTTTTGGCAGCTGGGGATGGGCTGGCTAGGGCTGAGGGGGGCAGTGCCTCTGCAATCAGAGAACAATGGATGGCCTTGTTGCTTGAGAGTCTTTCCAGGATTTCAGCTTGGGCCCTGGAGAAGCGCTCAATGGGATGAATGGTTGAAGCTTTCCTATTACTGCTCCTCTCCACTCCTGTTGCACCAGACTTCATTTGTGACTGACTGTAAGTCCCACTGTGTTTTATTTATAAATTAACAAATTTCTCAAAAGTTTGGGACCAAGATTTCCATAACCCCTGACTTCCAGTGGAATGGCCCTTTCAACATGGTGGATGACCAGTGGGTGTGGGTTGTTATCGACGGGCTTGGGCAGTGGGATCAGGCCTTGCCACTGTAATTTCAAGACATTCTGGGGTGGTGCAAAGGTGGGGGCAATGTGGAAACAAAAGCAGATGCTGGGACCATAGAGAGGGCAGAACTGCCTCCCTCAGGTGTGGCTTGTGCCATTTTCTGTTTGAGAGAACTAGGCCATTTCCTTCCCCTGGAAAATCTTTTTTTATAGATTCAAACCATGGCACAACAAAGCAGGTGGAGTCAAGCCTGAGGGATCCCCATTTTCAATTCTTGATCTTTAAAGGCTAAAAATCTGAAATCACAACAGAATCACAATTGTCAGGTTTTCAGTTAAACGGACATCTTCAGTTTCATAAACTGATTTGCTTTTGGGCTGATACTGTGTGTGTTGAGTTTCATACTTATGACTGAGTTAAAGACCCTGAGTTAAACAAATAATACAGAACCATGAACATGTATTACTTTTTGTAGCAATTTTTACTTTGTAGAAATTAAAAAAAAAATTGCACTTGATTAATAAGTTATAGCTTGGTTGCATAACTCTGTCATTTACTTTTCTTTGTGTTCATTTAGTAAAAATTAAGGGGCAGCAAAAACCTGTGTCTCATGAGAGCCATGTAAAATGCTCCAACAACAATTTATCCATTTACCAGATAAACAAATTGCTCCTTGAATTTTTATGCTGCATAAGTTATCGAGAATACTTAAAGACAGGCGACCTTTGTTCTTTGCCAGGGGGTCGCTCTATAAACAGGTGAAACTGATAGGGGAAATAACAGTGGAGAATGTTCAAAATATTGGTTTTTCACTTTTGGCTTGTGCTTATGCCTGTTCTGTGCATGATTCAGTTGTTAAAACCCAAATGCTAAGGAGCCTGTGAATTGTACATTGTCTTTGATAACATAATAAATAAGTCTAAAATAATAAAAAAACTTCTGAGGATTTTCCCCCAATATTAATATTTCAATGACTAAGTTTGCCACCGGTAGGACAGGATTCTCTTTTATATATCTACATTGTTACATATGATATTCCCAGATGATTCTCTGGAATACAGAACTTTTACTATCATATGAAGTATCTTTGACAGAACAAACAGCAACATTTAATTTTTGGAAAGCTAGTACTTTCAAAAAACTTCTTTGTAGTATTTACAGATTACCGACCTTGATGACCTAGGGTTAAAAAAAATATTGAACTGAAATAAACTAAAAATCTCAACAACTTGGGTATTACTTAAACATCATGTTTCCCTTGACAGAAAACCAATTTCATTCATCTGCACCATTTCCTTTCATTTTTATTAGCTTGGAGTCAGCACTGTAAGTCCCAGTCCTACTTTTTTCAGTTTGATAGGTTACACTGAAAACTGATAAAAGATGCTTATGTTTTTCCTGCTACATTTGCAGTGCTGCCAACTGCAAACTTAAAGGAAACAAGAATATAATCCCCATAGCCTTTAAATGGTGTAAAAGTCATGAAGAAGAAAAAGAAAAGTGGGTTATTCATAGCTGACTTGGGACTTTTCAGCCCTGAAAATATAATTGTCTCACATTCTTCATACTTTGTCTGCAAGTAAAAAAGACAGAAGCTTTGAATGCAAGAGAAGAGTTCCATGAAAAAGAAATTTTAGTTTTCTTTCAGCCAGAATCTTGAGGCTTTAAGAAAACACATAAGTAGTGAGACTTGTGATGAAATTGTGAGAGCTGGCAACACCTCAATCAAGCTTGTTCTTTATTTCCATTGAAGCAGAAAGGTAAAATGCCAAAACCATACTTCTGGTGCAAAAAGTGATAAACCAGCAGGAAACTATCTTGCCCAGTCAGCTTTTTCCCCGAAATGAAAGACGATCATCTTGTAAAAGGTCTGCTCAGAGTTCCAGTGAAGTCAAATTGCAAAATCACCTCTCACTGACTCCAGTGCTGAAATAGTTTGCTCGCTTAAGGAGTTCTTCAAGGGAAGAGAGGGTACTCTGCTACCATATTGAAATTTGGAGATTCCTTGGCTTCATAAGCCTGTAGCTCTCTAGAAGCTGGCTGATAGAGACAGATATTTTTTTAATTCCTCCTTACCAATATGAATTTCTGCTACTGGCTTTGCTGTGAAATATAGAAAAGTTATACTGAATACTGTGCTTCTGTTTATTTTTAACAAAAGCTGAATTTAACAAGCTAAGTAAAATGTTTAATAGAAGTTGAAGTGAGTTCATTGGGTAAGGAGTATAATAGTGTAAGTTTAAGGGTGAATATGTCACCATGATGAATAGCATATAAAGCTGTATACTCATTATCTTTAAAACTTCATGGCAATGCTAGTGCCAAGTCATATTCAGCATCACAACATGTAGTTTGTTAATCCAGTTCAAGGCCATGTTGCCATCAAAAATGCCTGTGCAATCATCTGTGCTTCAATTCTGTGCCTACCACACCTTTCTAATTAGCACTGGCTATTATGCAATCTCAGAACTGTTGGATGTGCTTGCACAGCTGCCTGAAAATAGACATGGGGAAAAAAAAAAGTTAACATTTAGCTGAATCAGTAAGCTGACTTGGCTCTCTGTTCATCCCAAATAGCAGACATGGCGGCAGCAGTGGCCCTGGAAAGGCAGGACTACCCTTTCCACAGAAGCATGGTCTCAGAAAAATCTCAAGCTATTCTTTAAGTTGGACCTCTACATTAACAGTTCGTTCAGGATGACAAGGTGTGTCTCATTCTAACTGTGCTGCCTTTTCACCACCTTGCACATTAGGAAACCCTTCCAACCTGTGCAAAACCAGGGCAGGTGAACTGATATTTCTCCATTGGTAGGGTGTTCTGTCTGCTTTCTGCAGGTGTAAATCACTCCACTATGTGCTAAGCAGAAAGCCAAAGGGTTGGATTAATTTTTCTTCCTTATGACTGTTTTGTACTACTGCAGTAAAAATGAATGTAATCATAACAAAAAGTTGTTTGCATACTATCAGAGTGCAGAATTTCAAATTTTTATTTATATCTATGAGATTTTAGGTGATCATTTACTCTTTGCTTTATTTCCCCCTGCCTAAATCAAATTAATTTTATGCTCAAGACATAAAATTAATTCTGTTAGGAGTCAAAGTAATAGGCTGAAATAGCTACCAACACATGGTTTTGTTACTTACTGTAGCAGGGCGATGAATACACTTCACTGAATATCTTAAGCCATTATTTTAAGAGTTTCCATGTCCCAGAGAAAATTCCCCACCGTGTTGCTCAAGACCAAACATAAAAAAATCAGTGCTTGAAAAATTAAGGATGAAGAAAATTCTACAATATAACATGACACTCTTTGGTGGAACACATGAGGGCATTGACCTATTAGTGCAAGCAAATGCCTAATGAGTAGTGCTGTGTCTTTTGTTTTGTAAGCGTATAGGAACAAAATGGGTGCAGTGAAGTCAAAATTAACTGTATGCTGTAAGTGACTTGTCAAGTCCAGATATACAACTGTTTAACGTGAGCAATCAAATCCACAGCAGTTCAGAAGTACTAGAGGGGAAAACAGCTGGGTTTTTTTCTCATCAGAAAGCAATCATATACTTGATAACAACTGAGCAATTAAAATCCCTTCTAAGACAAATCTTTGCTAACCTAATACTTACCTAGGGACCATGGAAAGGAAACATGGTGTATCCGTAGTTTCTGTCCTTTTTCACTGTATAGCAGGCTCCTGTCTCCCTGCTTTGCCTGTTTCTCTTCATGCAGTATGCAGTCCAAAGGAGCACTGTGGGTGAAGTCTAAATCTCTCCATTTACTCTCTGTAAACCCTCAGTGTTTACTGTGCAAGGCCAAGCAACATGTAAACACCATTCTTTTGACTGAGTTCTGGTGACTCCGTAACAGAGAATACAGTCAAGGTCACTAGATGTTTCACAAGCTGTGAAAAGGGTACTCCTCAATTCCTATCACTACAGACATGTTGCATTGATTTGATTAAGAAGAGAGCTGTATTTAAAATTATAAAGTAATACTAGTCTAACAGGACATCCAGAGATCATCTAGCCCAAAGCATGGTCAACTTCAAAGTTACATCGGGTTGCCTGAGGTCTTGTCCAAACTAATTTTGTGTATCTCCAAAGATGGTGGTGACACCACAGCCTCTTTGGACAATCACTTCCAGTGTTTCACCACTCTAACTGTGAAGAATGTGTCCGTTCTTCCCCAGAGATTCGGTCCAGAAGAAAAGTGGGTTGCACAAAGCATTAGGGCTGAAGAGGGGCAGCACGTGTGCTGGGCAGGATGCTGGAGGGACAGGTGGCACCAGAGACATGGAGAAGATGACTCCCATGGCTGCGAAGTCATTTGGTTCGCTTGCTGGGTGGTAGCAGTGGGAACACTAGTGCTGTGCAGAACTGGAGGATGATGTCTGGGTCCACGAGTAAGAGAAAAATGCTGGTAGTTTTTGGTTGTATTCTTTTGAAGGTGAAGATTTGTTGGAGGTCACTTCATCTTGAGGTCAAAACGGTAAGCGAGCCTTTCTGTATCTCACACCGACATGAAGGTTGTGTAAAGCATTTGCATAGACAGTTGCAACATTTATAAAACCCCTTGTAAACTTGGACTGTCTGCCTGAAAAAGGCCATTTACAGTATTCTCCCTAGCACAGAAATCCTGTAGAGCTGCCCAAAGTGTGATGAGGCTGGACAAATTGCTCCAGGGAGCTGCATCGCTTCCTTTTTAGTCAGACTTTAGGCTCTTCAGACTCTCCAACACTGCAGCAGCTGTTCAGAGATCTGTCCCTGACACTGTGCTGCAGCAGCGCTGTGGACCTGAGGTTCTCTGCTGGTTGGCAGCTTCATTTTTACCAGTGATAAGAATTCAGTCTTATTAACAAACAACTTGCCTTAGGGCACAACCAGGAGTTGGGATTGTCTTGTGCTGTGTTTTCTCTGTGTCCTTCACAGAGCCATATATTACTCATTCGGAGGATCATTTAATCCCACTGCTATAACTGAGCTGTGCAGGGCAGTATTGGACTTATGCTTTTAAATCTGATGATGTATATAGAAGTTGAACACCATTCTCACAATTTTTTTTATTCAATTCCTCAATAGAGTAGTATAAATAATTAATCTGCTTTTTGTGTACAGTAAGTCCTGTTCTGTAAGCAAAAAAAACATCTGTTTAAAGAAAGTGCTCACCACTTGTTTTATCAAGAAAGTTCCAAAGAGAACGTGAACTGATTTGTAAGGAGGTCAAGAAACCAAGTAACACAACAAAGAAACATTCTTTTTTTTTCCTCTAAAAGCTTGCAGAAGTCGTTGCTGAAAATATCCACTTTAAGAAATTGGGTTTTTTATCCCCAGAAAAGCTGCAGCAAAATTTGTTTAAGGCCTTGTGTTTTGCAGCACAATCAGATGCTGCCTGTGGCATAACTTCCAAAGTTCCAAACCAATTTTCTTTTCCCCATAAACAATTAAGTCCCATTTTGTTTGAAGCATTTTATATCCTATGCTAAAGCACTCATCTCATGCACACATTTAAACATGTACACACAGGAATGTGCTGGAAGTTTTTTTCTCTGAGGCCAAGAAAAGGCAATGGTAGAGACTAAGTCTGAAGTCTCTTGATGTCAGTGATGGAAATTCAAAGGTTACTGGATAAGCTCTGAGCCTCTGTGTGAACATCTCAGATCAACTGAAAATGTGTCAAGACCTATAATGTTTCCTAGAAACTTTAAAACCTCTGTGGATTAGGAAAACCATTCCCACAGCTTACTTGTCCCCATGGGCAAACACTGTCATCTCAAAATTGGATAACATATTGGACATTACAAACAGTCTAGAGGCTCTAGGCTATTTCCTTCTGACAGTGCGATCTGGACCTCACGGGGTATTAGATAATTATTTTGATTTCATTCCTATCTTTACCTTGATCATCAATCTTTGCAGAACAAGAAAATGAGACAGATCAGTTTTGTACTTATCAGTTGATGCCCCTATAATTT
Source organism: Cnemophilus loriae (assembly GCA_013397755.1). Taxonomy (NCBI): domain Eukaryota; kingdom Metazoa; phylum Chordata; class Aves; order Passeriformes; family Corvidae; genus Cnemophilus; species Cnemophilus loriae. Next base: position 4,525,795 of record VZTF01004030.1, read on the forward strand.
CAGAAGATAGTTAGTTTTGGCAGAAGACATACTCTATTCCAGAAATTACATCCAGTCATGAAACATGCTTTTCTGCTAAGCCTGACCAAAAATAATTAAGAGAGAAAAAAAGATGTAATTCTCCTAACAGTTTTGATAATCTTTCCCAGTAGTTATCATGGGAGAAATAGAAATGAGAACTGGCAATCCTGATAAAATAATGATTGCACACATAGCCCAGTGTTGAACTTCAGGTCAAGAAGGATTACAGAAATGAAGGAAAAAAACAAGTAGGCTAAGAAACACAGAACGGAATTTACCAACTAAAATTATACCCAAGTTGGAAAAAGCCATTGTGTGTGAGCTTGTTTGTAAAACCGATGCACTACCTTTCTCAGGCAAACTGATGATTATATTTTTCAGTTCCAGATACTATGATCACTTACCCTGGGAGAAAATGTTTGTTGGAACTTGCTGTATTTCTACAAGACTTTTAATTATCCTACTGGGATGCAATTTAGAGCCAGCATTTTAGGGTGGGTGTTGGAGGTGCAGTTCCCACTAACATTAATGATGTGTGCATGCTGTGAAGATACCTATAATCCCTTTGTAGATTAAACACTTGGTGCTGTCAAACACTTTCCTAATGCTGTAAATCTGAAGGCATTCAAAATGGATGTAGGGCTTTCTTTTTTTTTTCCATATGAGTGATTGCAGTATTTTTAATTGCTTTGGATGAACAAAAAGATCTCTCTGAGACTGATGTTGTCTGCCAGAAAGAATAGTTATGAATGGGTAGCCTGGTTAATTTAGGTGTTCAGGATCTTTGAAAGTCACACCAAAGAGTATCTACACTATATTCTCATTGGAGCTAATGAAGTTTAAGTGTACAAAAGCATACAAACTTGAATTCTTAAATTTAATTTAAATTCACTGTCAGATTGCAGGTGGCCCACTCTGCATTGATATACATTCAGTTAGCAGGAGGATAATTCTGTGAGTTCCATGAACTGTGGATAAAGCTGGAATCCCATGAGAAAAGAAATTGTTCTCCTTTCTGAGATATAAGTTTCTCTGTGCACTAAGTGCAGTATATCTAGTTTTGCTCTCCATGGATATATCTCTAGCTGAACATAAAAACAATGTAAAAAATTTCAACATCAAACTTGTAGACATGCTCTGCTAGTCTACAATCAAATTAATGCACAGATAATTGTACTGAGAATTAATAAACATGTTTCAGACAGAGAGGCCTAACTGCAGGCATCTTCTGCCCTGGAGACGTCTGCTTTGGAGCTAAGACAATACTGGAATCCAGAGAGAGACACAAATACAGCTGAAGTACTCGCATATTCAAGCTAGATAGCAAAATTTGACATTTAAGGGAAAGATACAAACAAATCAAGACACAAAGTAGCCCTAAAATTAATAATATTTTAATATATTATTTAGTTACACAAATAATATGTACATTTAAACTCTGGAATACCAAGATAAATTCGGGGCCATGGACAAGTGGGTTTCCCGGATGGGAAAAGCCCTCGCACTTGTAGGCACTGGCTGGTGAGACGGCTGTTCTGCTTCAGCTGCTATAGGCAAAGCTGAGCTGACCCCTCTTGATTTCAGTGCTCTATCTGTGCTTACCATTCATTCACCCCAACAGAATGTAAAGCCCAGCTATGCCGTTGCAGTATCTAAGTCCTAGACTCTCCTCATAAGCAGGGAGAGTCTAGGAGTCCGTTACTATCATCTCAGGATCCATTCTTGAAGGAAGTGAATTGTCACACGTTTGCATCCAAATTGCAACCTGCTGGTGTGTGATATAAAGAATAAAAGTTTTAACAATGGCACAACAGTAAATTTGTCTTGGGGAGAATTTGGCTCAGGTTGCATAAACTGTTTGTGCTCTTTAGCACTGTTCAATATTTCATGAACCCTCTGTACACTCTGGGTAAATCTCCATTTTAGGTGACAAAGATGTACCCAGGCTGCATCTACACCAGGCCAGGCTTGGTGCTGTTATTACCAAAGTAAGAGCAAAAATACATGAACTCATCCTGAGTTCAGAGTTTGAATGGGAGCCAAATTCAACACCTTGATAGAAAAAGATTATTTCTCATTCTTTGTCTCCATTTGGCACTTTTAATCCCTCACCTCTTCCTGCTGCCATTTGGGAAGAAGGCCCCTCCAAATAACTTTTATTTGAGAAAGCCTTTTGAAAAAGGGAGAAGACAAGCAGGTATTATACATTGGGAAGAAACCCAGATTATTTTAAGGCTATTTTATGAAGTGCAGAGCAGTCCAAAAATTTCTGAGCATGTGAATTAGACAAAATATGAAAAGGCAGACCTTCGTGTAAAATAACTTATTTCCATGTAAATTACATGGAGTGATGCCAGCTTAGACTTGAGATTGACCTCTTGTTTAAATCTTACATTATTTGTCTTTAAAACAATGCACAGGGTTTTGTAAGTGAACTGCAAAGCACTCAAGAATATTTACATTGCAGCAGGAGGGACTTTTGATTCTGCAATCACTGCCCCTGCCTGCACTCCAAGTTAGTGCTTCTATAAATAAGGACATAGCCCAAAAGACGGAAGCACAGAGTAGTCCTCTTAGTGAGGTAAGTGCTAAAAAACCACTAATCCACTCTCAGGCCCTTCACGTGCACTCACCTGTGAGTCGAAGAGAGGCCACTTAGCTCTGCAAGGACAGCCTTCCAAGAAGGAGATGGGAGTGTACCAGCTGAAAAGTCATTCAGGGTCTCTGCAGAAAATTTTTCCCAAGCCAGCTGGCTGCCTCATGCTGAATTGCCCACAACTCACAAACCCATCAGGTGCTGCAAGGGCAGTGAGTGCCCACGGCTGTTGGGGCAGTGCCTGGACACAGGACAGACAAAAGCAGCCAAGTGGAGAAGGTGGTAGGAGGGAGTTTGGTAGGTGATGCAGTCCCAGGGACACCTGCAGGGAATTTCCTGAAAGACGCCTTGAAGGTATTGGTGGTAATGGAGGGCTATTCCTAAACTAGATCTTCCTCTTGATGCAAGTTTAAAGGTTAAAGGTTTTTTGTCTGATGAGGCTCATTTTTTACGACATGTATGTACAGGAAAGAGAATGAAATCTTGCAGTTTCAAAGAAGATCAATTGGGCAAGCTTCGGTCCATTTCCCTGCACTTCATGTCATCCCAGTCCCATTTATGGTTTTTGCTTTGTTTCGGAATTTTCTCTTTTTTTAACTTTAGCCTTTGATTTCTTATATTTTTTCTTGTGAATCTTTGTTTACCTTTCTTCTTTCCTTTTGGGATTTTAATGGGAATAATTTTGGCAAGTTTCAGTCCTTTTCATTGCAGCTAATTTCATCTCAGTACATTTGGTTGTAGTCAGTCCATTTGCAAATTTTCTGGTTTTTGCCAATTGCATTTTCTTTGATCATATCTCCTTGCCAGACTGTTCTTCACTTTCTTCTCTGATTTCGAGATTTCATTCCCTTTCCTGAAACAGAAGAATTTCCTTTCAGGAAAGGGAATGAAATCTTGTGATTTCAATGAGGGGCAGTTGGGCAAGCTTCGGTCCATTTCACAGAATCACAGAATCATAGAATAATCTGAGTTGGAAGGGACCCAGAAGGATCATCGAGTCCAAGTCTTAAGTGAATGGCCCATATAGGGATTGAACCCACATCCTCGGCATCATTGCTCCACTTCAGGTCATTCCAGTCGCTTTTATGGTTTCCACTTTGTTTTGGAACTTTCTCTTTTTGTTTTTTAGCATTTCATTTGTTCAATTTCTTGTCCTGTCTCTTTGGGTTTTTTTGTTCCCCCATTTTGGGATTTCAGTGGGAATAATTTTGGCAAGTTTCGGTCCTTTTCACTGCAGCTAATTTCATCTCACTACATTTGGTTGTAGTCAGTCCATTTGCAAATTTTCTGGTTTTTTCAATTGCATTTTATTTGATCATATCTCCTTGCTAGAGTGTTTGTTCCACTTTCTTCTCTGATTTCAAGATTTCATTCCCTTTCCTGAAATGGAAATTTTACCACATGCACGTACTGTGGTTCTGAGGCAGCTTTATCAAAGGCTATTGCTATGAAGACAGGTTTGAACACAAGGCAAAAAGTGGTAACAGTTGGACTTACTGCATTATTTCCGAGCTTCTCTCTCCTGCTGAGGCACCTACACATCCCTTTCAGGTCCTGGCCTTGGTACTTGCAGGTAGAAAAGGATACTCCAGTCTCCTGTGGTATTGAAACACCAGAGTTGGCTGTGGCAGATTTAAAGCAGATCCTTCAACCAAGCCAAGCTCTGCGGCTCATTCCCTCACCCTCTCTTCTCTCTCTATGCAGCCCTGCCCCATTTTGGCTGAAAGTCACCAGTGTATTACAGCAGGTTTGGGAGTTATGCTTCTGGCAGGATCCAAGGGTGGGAGGCTGAAAACACAGCTGGACACAAATGAAAACACAACCATCGGGATTATAGTAGGATCTGGTGACTTCTCCATTATTTCTGATCTCTAAACTAAAGCTCTTTCTATAGAGGTCAGTGCATCTAATGGAATATTTTAGGGACTCAACCTGAAAAATGTTGAAAATGCCTGCTACTTTTAAAGTAGAGCTACTTTAACTGCAAGTCATCTGCCTCTGCAAGGGAATTTTCTGGGGAAGTGTTAAAAGCCTGCATTGCACTGATGACAGATGGCTGGAGATAATATTTTTTTCTCTCTTTCTGAAATACTTGGCTTCTTTTAATGAAAATATTATCAGGACCCATTTCATATATGCAGCTAGGACAGATTCTAAATTTGACATGTCTTGCTTTTCTGGTCACCCTAGTGCTGGATAAACTTTCACAGGTGTGTTTAACAATACGAGTAACAGCTGTCTTTTTTAAAAGTGCAAATGTGTACATTGGAGTGACTTATTTCGGTAGATTTTGTGGGTCTTTTTGGTAAATATATATGCTTCTTTTTAATTAGGCAAAATCAAAGAATGCAGCAGTATTTGGAGTACAGGAGGCACTTGGTTCTTTGGAAGAACTCTTAATTTCCTGTGGATTTCTCCTTGGATTCCCATTATGGATAATACTTCCTCACAGATAAGCTCTCCCCTGGTCATGGAGCCCTCATCGCATTAGAGGAATTTAATGGTTGACTAGTGTGGCACTGGACTTTGGGCAACCATGAAGAAAATGGTCAAGACTGAGCTTGATTTGAATTTCTGCAGGGAACTGATATGGCTGGGCTTCATATCTTGCCTCTCAGCTGAGACTGCATATGGAAGAGCTTTTTCTATTTCTTCCAGGCCGAATTAGTGGGTCACAAAACCTCGCTGCACCTTTACCTGCACACAGGTGTGTGTAAACACATGGGTAGAACTCAGTGCAGCTAGTCTGTCTACGATGCAGGGACTTTAAGATCTCTTAGAGCTGATGAGATGAGTTACAAAGAGGTGCCTTATCAAGTCACATTTGCCTAAGTCATCATCTGACTGAAAAGTTTTATTCGCGCAACAAGATATGTATGAAATTTGTATGGAAAAAAATAATTCAGGATGCTGTAGACACTACAGATTCTATCTGTGTGTGGTTTACAGTATTCCTCTGCAGCATGAGAGCCAAAATCTGCCCTGCACGCTGACACAACTACATTCACTTACGTGAAGTGACATGGCTGTAACTAATTGGACTAAGCAGGCAAACTTTCACTGCACACAGCCAAAGATAAACTGGCTCCAAATATTTTTCTCTGAAAATATTTTCATGGTACCTGGCCTCATTTTAGTCTGAACAATACATTTTTGTCTCCAGACACTAAAAATAGTTCATGTACTAATTAAAAAAAAACAAGCTGTGACAGAAAACAATTAAGGCAAGGAAATGGGAGAGCATTTTTACATAGCCAGCAGCTTTCCTGGCACCATTTCTAGCTATGAAGAGGGTTATTAGCAAGCCCAGAATTATATAAACAGTTCCCTCTGCCAGCCAGTGTACACCAGAATCATCATTTACTTTTAAATTATTCAAGTCAGCAGAATCCATCTTTTCATCAGTCCAGTGGAAAGATTGGCAGAGGTTCTCAAAAGTGGGATTATGATAAGAAAAAAATTACTCTTTCTCTCAACAGTTCAGTGCCCTAATTCCATAAACTCATAGTTATGCCTGCTTTCTTCATTGACAGAAACTTGTGTTTATTCCTGCTAGCAGAGCTTGCTCATCAGCTGCAGGAGGGAGAGCTGCATTATTCTCTGCAAAATGCACCATCATCAAAACCATGCAATAACTCCAAGATGCGGAATCTTTGCTACTGGATGCGATAACTGAGAAAGAAAGAAACTGACTGAGTTTTGGACTATGCTAATACTGATTACAGTTTAAAATAGCAGGGAAAATCTGATCTGGATTTAATGAGAAATAAACAGTCTTACCCACTTTTTGCATGAATTGTAATAGTGAATTTGAGGATGAGCTGTTCATCTCTTTGGCTTTATATGCTGATGAAAAAGGAGCTGACTGGGCCCAAACCAGGGCTAATGTTTGCTCTAGATCTGGCAGAACAACGTGGCTGCTCAGAGGTAGTGCATGGAGAGGCTGGTGGCTGCAGCGTGCAGCTCAGAGTGAGGGAGCTGAGCCTCGGAGCCCTCCGGCACAACGGGAGGCCCCGGCTCAGTAAATCCTTCGAAATTGCACAACTTAGAACAAGTGAACAGTCCTATGGTAGGGTTATTATGTGCCTTGGGTTATGCAAGTGCTTAAGTGTTTTGCTGGATAGGTGCCCTAATACCTCAGTATCATTTTATCATATCTTTAAAACGGTAATAACAATTCCTACATCGGGAAGGAAAGTAATTGATTTAGTCATGATTGCAGAAAAGAGGACGTCCGTAAATACTAAAGAAGATGACCCCAAAGCAGGGGAAACAGGAAAGCATGTGGGATGCTTATTTTGTAAGGAGAAGTTCTGTTTTGGAAAGTGTTAAACCACCACCCTCTCTTACTATGGCTGATCATGTGCCTTTAAAATGTAAAACTGCCTGGTAAACCGTGCAGGAAGATAGCTAACAAACAGGAGTCAAGTAGACTGTGTTCCTCACACATAATGAATAGATGCCTTTACATCTCAGCAAAGCCTTTGAAAGAACAAGTGTCCTATTTGGCCTGAAGAACCAGAACAGATTGTCTGAATAACAGGCTGACTTTCCAGGATCAGGAGTTAAAAAACATCACTGGTTCTTCAAATACAGCCAGGTACTCAGCAAGTTCCCTTGTGAGTGACTCCTGGGGGAATACTGTTCTCAACATTACTAAGACAAATGAAAATTGGAAAGACATCAGTAACACTTATAGATTATATAGCATTTAGAATTACGATAAAATAAAAACTAACATGAGAAAATGTACTTATTAATGCAATACTATTATTCCATAAGCCAGAGGCTGTTAATTCAGACAGGAGATGTAGTTGTAGCCTAATAGAGCAAGCGGAATGTTCTACCATGTGCACCAGCTGAGCCAGTGTCATCTTTAATTGCTGCTGGTGAAGATAGTCCCGCAGCCTTTTGCCCATTCCGCCCTGGGTTACCTGCCCTTCCTCATGCTGGCTCAGGTGCTCCATTTCATTTCGGCTCGCTGAATCTGAAAATGAGAAATTCAGGGGAAAAGACGGGACAAGGATGTCTTCCAGTCCTCATATGCTTAGGCTGGACATACAGATTTGCCTGACTTTTTCTGCATGGAATCTTGACAGCAGCTCTGCGTTCATCGCACTGCTGGGACATTTCTTCAATAACTTACAGAGAGGATGAAGGCCTTTAAAAATCAGCTAAAAATATCCTGATAGATAGTTCTTCTATATTTCCATTAACCTCTCCAATTCAAGCAATTTTGTGCATCATTACCAACCCAAACCAAAATCAATGATTGTAATTGAGACGCAGCGAGCCAGTGCATCTCCCATGACCCATGACAGCCTTGCGCCTGACAGGAATGCCGAGGCAAAGTGGATGCACAGCAAATGACCTCCCTCAAATACAGCCAGGTATTCAGCCTGCTCTCTTATGAATGATTCAATGTAGAACAGCTCAAGCTAGTCATTGAAACAGCATCATGCTTTCTGTATAACATCATAGGCCATGGAACTATAGAAACCCTCTCTTCTGTATCCTCTACTGTGTTTTTATACCGGTTGATCATTAGCGAAGACAAAATACTCCTCATTTCTCTTACATACAAAATATCGCTATCGCTTTAAGATGTCAGCTACACTAGTAAACACCACGATTTGCTTATTCACCTTAGCAGGGATTATTTCTTATCAGGAGAAAGTCTACAAGGGCCTCATATGACAAATCAAGTTGTAGCTGACTGTGGGGCTCTCGGGAAGCATGGCCCTGTGTAGCAGGATAGAGACAGCCTGTAGCCTTTGTAGTCACATCAGTCACCATGTTGTCTCAATATAAAATGCAAGCAGGTTGCTTTCGGAAGGGTATTTCTCTCAAATAAATAAAGCTGTGCGCAAACACGAGTCTGAAAGGAAAAGAAATGCCCTGCGGGATTTTTGAAGTCGTCTCAGTTTGATGCCATTGGATTAACCTCCTAGCAGCAAAGAAAAATTAGCTCTACTTGTGCAAGTTTGGACCTTCCAGAGAGTTTGCTCGTGAGGAGGTGTGGGCATGTGGAATGCTGCTCGCTGACAGATAATATATTTGAAAAAAGACTTTGAAGTTGAGAAGAATAGACCTTACATCAGGTACTCAGAATCACTGTGGCTGTAAGTTCAACTTGAAAAAATAAGAAAGGTGCTTTACTATCAAACATATATTCTGTACCCAGTCTGAAGCTTTTCCCACTTGCAGGTGCTTTCAGTCTTCTACCTAGTATTACAGGTAGATGTGTGCCACAGGAACGGACGGAGAGTAAAAGCTTAGCTCTGCTTTACATTCTTTATATAGAGAAACCATAAACAACCATGGTAAATAGTAATGCTGGTAAGCACGGTAAATAACAGAGACCAGTTCTCATTCTAATTTACTGTTGGAACACACTTGGCTCAGTTTTGTCTTTGTGGTATTTTAAACCAGGGAGAACTCCATGTAAGGCAATGGGGACACTTGGGTTGGAAATAAAACAATGGAACAAGACTCATTGGAACTGAATACATATTTGAAAAATTAGTTGAAAAAGATTTTTCACAGTCTTGGTTTCTTTTCCCCTCTTACCATATAATACTGCAGTTATATGTTTTAGTTTGGGAATCTGAGTTTAGAGATTCCAAAGTTAAACAGGGCAGAAGTGGAGAAAAAAATGGGTGACAACTTGAGCTCGATCATGGTTTTCAAAATCTCAGAGCCAACAGCAACACCTGTTTTTGAGAGGACTATAATACAATCCTTAGTTTTCTCCTTACCTCTGGGATTAAGAAGTATTTTGGCATGAAGTGCACATGTGGAACAGATGCCTGATGACCTCTGCTCCATGCAATGCTCCTCTGTGGCTTACGAGAAACAGCAACGGCTCTGCGCTGTTCCCTAAGCTTACCTACACATGCATTTTAAATCTCTGCTTTTCTTGCAAAGTTATTTGCATGACCAAAAGATAACCAACAGCAGGGTACTGTGCAACACCTACTTTCTGTGGACCATCTCATGTCAGACTGGAAAGAAATCTCTGCCTGTTTTACTGGAATTGCCTGTAAGGGTTTCAATGCTGAGTCATTGCCCAAGAACACATCACTGTGTTTCTTTGTCCTTCTTAGTTACCTAGTGCTACTCCTAATAGAAAGGAACTAAACTAAAATTAAAAAACCAAAGTATTTGCTGGAACAATCTGGGTGAGCTTGTTCTCTCCTCTAATTAAGATTCTTTTTTTCCTGGTTGCTCTGAAGAATCTGCTTTGCTATGTCTAGTAGAAATCATAACATTTTTGATTTGTATTCTGTTTTCTTTTACTAGACTATTGCAGACATATTTTCTTGTTTTTTCTGTAAACATATCCACTAAGAGAAAGCCCCTCTTTGACCTGTTCTGGACTCATCCAAGTTTTATTGACTTATCCTTTCAGCATAAGTTATCTGCACATGACTGATCCACCTACAAAGGTAGTTTCTACTACTATTTACTAATATTTTGCCTTTCAGGTGAAGCACAGGAATACAATAAAGGAAAGGAAAACATTCCTTCTCTCACACTGCTTTTATGAAGGCGGGCTGCAAGTCTTGTTCTCCTCTCATCCACCCCAGGAACTCCCCCAACACTTGCTATTCAGGGGTTCAAGTTTTAGGCTGGCAAAATGCCAGTAAATTCATTAGTGGCACACTGGGTAACAGTGCAGACCCAATCCTCAGGGATTTAGACCACATTTTAACAGTAATGTTCGATGGCTAGAAGAAATTAAACTCTATCTGGCCCGAGCTGTCTCAGGGGGTCCAAGTACCCACATGTAGTAGATAATATAGTAGATAATAAATAACTGTTACCTCCCCTCGTAGGCAGCTTTGGGAGACCAGATGTCTCTTGCTTTAGTAGATATCTGCAAATTGAAGTGTGCAAAGCTAACATATTTTTGCAGTCACCTCACTACTTACTTTTGGGATTTGACTTTTGGCTAAAATTATCAAGTTCCATTAATCCTGAAAACCTCTTAGCACTGAAGTGAGCTGAAAACCAGAATCCAAACCTTTTGTTACTTGGGAATCCACCTCGCTTTTCTTGTGCACCTGCAAGTACAGCTTCTTTTGTTTGTTCTGGAAACAGATTTAAAAAAAAAAAAAACCAACAAAAAAAAGAAAGAAAGAAAATGAAAAATGTAACACATGCAAATGCTGTGTGGGATATGCCCTGAAATGAGAAAGCGCCTGTACCAATAAACCACAGCTAGTGGCACCAGGTCGTTCCCACCCACTGGGCTGTGTGGAGATGGCTGGGGATGCTCTGGGACAGCTTTGCGGGTCACTGTGATGTTAGTCACCACTGTACAGGGTATGGCTGAGCCGTTCACAGTCATGCGGGACACAGCTGGTTGCGGATTGGTCCTGTGTAGGACATGGCTGTGTGACACCACTGTGAAGGACATTGCTCTGTGGCTCACTACTGCTTGGGACACTGCTGCGCAGGACATGGCTCTCCGGGAGGGACATCACCATGTGAGACATTGCTGTGGGAGGTCACTGGAGTGTGGGACACTGCTGAGGGGGACATTGCTGTAAGGGTCATCACCATGTGGGAGACACTGCCATGGGAGGACATTGAAGGTCGTCACTGTGTAAGTCCCTGCACTGTGGGACGTGGCAGTGTGGGTCATGGTGTGCGGGACATCCCTGTGCAGGACATCACTACGAGGGTCATACCTGTGGGAGTCCTGCAGTGTGGGACATGGTTATGTAGGTTCCTGCTGTGCAGGACATCCTGATACAGAACATCGCTCTGTGGGACATCGCCAGGTGCGTCCTGCCATGCGGATCCCGCGGGAAACACCCACCACCTGGCAGGACACCCCCGGTGACACATACCCGCCNATGGGCGGCACGGCGCTGTCGGGAGCGCTGTGGCTGGGGCTGCTCTGGGCCGGCAGTGGGGCCGGGGGCAGCTGCCAGGGAAAGTGCTGCCAGGGCCGGGATGCCGCCTGCGTCGGCGAGGGATGGAGGGAGGGAGGTGGCTACGGGACCTGCTACTGCGACGGAGACTGCCGGCGAGCCGGGGACTGCTGCCACGACCACGGCCAGGCGTGCCCGGGTAGGTGCGTCCGCCCCTGGCCCTGGCGAACGGGGCGCGGGTGGAGGGCGGCCGGCGGGACCCCGCGCCGCCGGCCCTGTCTCTGGGTACGGGGAGCTGGCTGCCCGCCGGGGCTTCGCGGGATGGAGGTTTCGCCGGGGTTCAGAGCTGGGGCGTGCGGGCACGGGCTCAAGGCTGCGAGAGGGGCAAATTCCTCCTTCCCCAGCCCCGGGGCGAGGGCATGAATAGGCACCAGGCTGGGGCAGCGCCAGGGTAGCGGCAGGCTCAAGAAGGGGGACAGAGACTTTTCTCTCACTAGAGTGAAAAAGTTTCCGGATCAGCTGTAGTACAGTGACAGTCTGAAGTTATTTTACCTCTAAAATATTATGTTACTTACTTTTCACTCAGGCAAGTCCCAAACACAAATTGATTGCAGGGGATACGTCTGATTACAGAGATTAATTTAGCACCGCCTGTGTTTCTCAGCTGATTCCTCACATCCTGAGAAACAAATATCAGTGAAATAATTGGGGAAGTCCCCACGGTGAGGTTTTTGTCTAGGAGCATGAATCCGCAAGAATTTACTGTGAAGGCAAAGGCTTTAAAATAAGCGTAGGAGCATGAGTGAGAATGTCCTCTGCCAGCCCTCAGGGGATAGCCCGGCCTCACAGTGAGCAATGGCAAGGGGGGAAAGTAGCCCAGTTCTACCAAACTGAGTATCCGCTTTATAGGTATTCACAACGCCTCTTTCTGTGGGATTTCTACCCTTTGCAGTCTTCACAATTTGACCGACCCGTCTGTGCCTGGGATGCAGGACACAGACCTTGCTTTGCAGGTGCAGTACTAGTACTCAGTCAGCCTAATGTCCCTTCCTGGCTGGCTGGATGCACGCCAGCCTACAGCCAAAAAGTCATGAGCCTGTGCTGCACAGTCCTGCTAATTAGGGAGTATTTAGCAGGCTCAGTGCCATGCTGACATAGCCACATAGCTTTGGGACCCAAGTTGGCGTACATCTGCCCGGATTGGGAAGGGGGAGTACAACTCTCGGATGGTGTAGACCCATCCTAAGGGATGTAAGACTGCAAAGAATAACTCATCAGAGCAGAACTATGACCCCAGGTCTCTAGAAGAAACACGGTCGGCTCTCCCACAGCTAAATAATCTCCTCAGAATAACAGAAGGGAAAAAAATGCACCACAAAGTCTGACAGAAGGTAGCATTTTTAAAATCAGCATTTTTAAAATACATTGTTCTTTCATTCAGGAAAGTCAGTAGAGAGAGAACTGGCAAGATGCTTGTCATACAGCCACAGCACATTGCATCTTTTCAGTAAATCAAATGAATTTTAATATTCAAGCATAAAAGGAGACAGTTTATCACTGTGCATGATAAACATGCACAGTGTTAGCATTAAAACAGAGCTGAAATCCTTAAAAAAAAAAGCCTCAAAATTGTGCTTGAAAAGTTCTAGTTTAAACACTTTCTTTACCATGACTTGTGGTGTGACTTCTGGCACCTGATGATGCCCTGCTGTAATCAAGATGGTATTTTTTGTTTCAGGCTCAGTGGTGATTGCCTCGAAAGGCATTATATGTTTGTACAAGCACACCACGCTTGTAGCCTGTGTGGGTGGTGGGTGCCCTAGATCCAGTCAGGAAGATGGAGTCTCAGTGGAGCTTCCCTGCCTTGCTGCCTCTCCTGCACCAGAGCTGAAATTTGCCAGTCTTTGGTGGCCCAGTTCAGGGAGCTAAAAACACAGGGAACTATTTCTGTTTTCTCTACTGCCCGTTTCTGCCTGGTTTGACTCCCTGCACTGCCTCGCTGCCCAGTTGTGTGAGCACCAATGCAAACACAAACGGAACAGCACACTTGCATTGGTGGGTGTAGCATGGGAGGGCAGAATTTTGGCACCCTGGCAAGGCGGTCCTAGAACTCACACGTTCAAACACTAAATTTACAGGAAGTCATTCTTTTAAAGGCAAATGATCATCTATACTCTCTATGGCAAGCAGTCATTAAGTTGTATTCTGTGCAAACAGACATTCTAAATAGTTCTGGTGGAAGTTCGTATCAATTTACACAAGTATGGATGAAAATTTTAAGGTCTTTTTTGTTCCTATTGGATGTTGAGGTCTCTCTATTGAGTCTTGCTAAAATCTGTCTAAGTGTTTAATGACACTAGGGGTGTTAACTGGCATAGTTCACTGTTTTGAATGTAGAGTTCAAAACTTTAAAATAGAAATGTGAGGAAAGGTGATCGGTGGTTCTCAGGCTACAGCTTGTTTGTCAGCCTGTTCACAACTCATGATTTCAGCACCTGCAGAAATGACATTTTGTCCTTTGAGGAAAGCGTGAAGTGCCTCAAGTATAAGTAATTAAGAGATGCGTTAGGAATAATAGAAAAACAATACTTCAAAATAAAAGAAGCCACTGAAAGAATGAACATCCTTAAGCTGCCAGTGGTAGGGTTAAATTTTGTCATGCCTAAAAATCGTTGTAGGTCTGATACTTTATAAATAGATGGCTCAGCAGAAGTTCATGGACTGCAGTTCAAGAGTTTTTAAATAAATTTCCTTATAGTTCTAACACTGAAGAATATTTTTTAAGAAATGAAGAATATTTTTGAAGAAAGAATATTTTTGTACATAGATAGCATTTTAAATAAGAACTACTGTCCAAAGAGAAAGCCTGAGAAAGGAATCAGCTCGCCATTTGAATCGAAGTGGTTACTCTGAGAAAATCCAGAGATCCTTAGATATTACGATATATGTTGAACAATGAACATACTGCAATCCTCCGTTTTTCTTTTTCCAGAGATGGGAAAAAATTAAATAGAGTTTGACTCAGAAACAAGGATCTGTATTTCATAGTGCTGCAAATGGAAGACAAAAACAAAGTTCTGACTACTCAAGCTGTCTTTCATAAGATAGCAATGTAATTTTTCTGTGTATTTTTGAAATTCCAAATGTCTCATTAGCTTCCACATTTTGGTCGGTACCTGAGAACAAATCCCGTCCTTCAGTTTCCTTTGATTTGCATCCTCCTCATTGTTTCAATGAATCATCATTGGACATCTTTGTGTTAACTAAGCTGAACAAAACAACACAGAGAGGGCTCCATAAAGATGTAGCTATGGGTCCCTGATACTTCTTTTTGTGTTTCAAGAGATTGCACCATTCCTTTTATGTCAGCTCTGGGACCCAGTCTCTGTCATGCTGGGGAATTTGGCATTTTTCCAACAAGGCACAAAATCGACCTACTGTCCCTTAATAGTTGTTGGGTACTGACTGCAAGAGTGATAGAGCCACTGGCTAAATTCCATTCTAGCAATCCAATATTCTTATTTTTCCACATGACTAGGGCAATTCATCCTTCTTCTTCTTCTAAATCTTGATGACCGTAAAATTACCATGTATTTCTGCAGATGACCAATACTTAACTGTCAGCTTGGTTTAATTCCAGTAAGACATGAAGTCATCGCTTTATTTGTTATGCAGTTACTCAGTCCCTTAGGGAGTTTTCTTCCTGGAAAATGTGATGTTAGACTGGATGTTATCTGCATATCAAGGTGCTAATATGGGATTAAAGTTCTGTGGAAATTCTTACTTAATGCAGGTCATTCAGTCACCTTGGAAGAGGGTCAGTAGATAAGGAAACAGGCTAGATAGACACTTACTATCCTTTGGATACTTGGGTAGAATTAAAATGTGTGATCAGACACTAAAGTCTGTGTTTGTACCATTAAATAAAGTTGGGTCAAGGACTGTTTTTGGACCCTGCAGCCAGGTGGCAAAAACTGTGAGGTCCATACTGCATTTAGCACTTGTCCTGGCTATCCCATGGTGGGGTCTAAGACATATTTAGAGATACTGATTTTCTTTTCTAGTTCACAATTCTTGGAATAAACAGTCTGAGGGCTGTACTGCAACAAGTCAATGTGGTGCCTTCACAGCCACACAGGTTGTGTCACGTACCTTGGATGTGCCTGAGGGCAGTGCCTGGTGGTGCAGTGTCAGGTGTCTGCATGTGGCAAAGGGAGCTTTTTCTGTGATTTTCCAGCGCTGTTCTACAAATCATACTCAGGAGCTGTCTGGGAAGGTGTTTATCAGTAAGGAGAGGAAAACACCAGAGAATACTAATTGTTGAGCAGAATGGACAACTGGTGGCCCAATACCCGTGGCAGCCCTGTGGTTCTGTTCCAGTGGAGTTCCTTAGGGCGTGGGATGCAGCATCCTCAGCCACAATACACCTGGTGCTCTCAGGGCACTCAAAAGTGGGCGAGTTTGGTCAGAACAGCTGGTGCACAGTGAGAACAGAGGAAGGGAATTTTTAGTAGAGTGGTAAGGACATCTGCCAACTAGCCTCTTTCAGAGGTTTTATCTGCTTTATGACATTGGTAGTGGTCCAAGAACTTAGAGATGTAGTGACAGAGAAAACACTGCAATTTCTATGTTTTATGAGAAGAGTCACAAAGCCCAAGGAGGTTATCACATTCTACTCTTTCTTCCCAATGTCTTGTACTGGCAGAATCCCAGAGGGCGTAAAATATTTTCCTGAAAGACTAGTTTTGGTCCCATCACTTTCCTGCAACACTGATACAAGTATGTAACTAGTGGTTAAGCTGTAAAGCTTCTTGGGGATTTAAATTGTAATACGGAAATATGGAAAAAAAATTGAAAGCATGTGATATCTTCCATTACAAGCTAATGAGAAATAGTACACATAGGAAAGGAAAAAGTTTTATTTAAGTAGATACTGAGAAGCATGACCCAAAACAATCCAGAACCAGTTTAAGATAGCACACCCATTGATGATAATGGGTATTTTGTGCCATACTCTAACCTGGAGCACCTACCAGGTGGCCTCCAGGAAAAAAGGCTACTGGGAATGGACCACCAGTCAGATTAAATGTCCTTGCAGGCTACAAGTTGAGGATGACTCGTGTAGGGAAGTGATTGCTTATCCTCAGAGAATTCTTCCACTCGATGGATGCCCATGTGTGAGACATTTTTATAATCTGCTCTTTCACTGCTCCACCTGCCAAGGCTGTGCAGATTTGAAGTTCCCAGGTGGAGAGGTTGTGTTTGTTCCATCCTTGAGCACGCAGAGATCATCCTCCTCCAGTCGCTCAGGGTTCATCCGGCAGTACAGTTTTGAAAAGCTGTAGTATTCATTCTTACTGCTAAATGGAAAATTGTTAGGCCATACAGTTTTCAAAACCAGGGACTTGGTGTTCCTGGCGATGAGGCTGAGGAAAGCAGTTTCATGGGGATGTGAAATGGCTGTGTGTTTTTTACAGTTGCATATTGTTTTAATGGACAATAAAATGAAGACTTTTGTGTTATGTAGCTTCTCACTCAGGAATGATGTATCTATCACCTGTTTTTGTATTCTGGGAATGACACTGCAAAACCTTTTCTTCCTCTGCCTGAGGGAAATGCAGTTTCTTATGATTCAAAGTTAACTTTAAAAATAATGGTACTTTCCCCAAAGTTTTTGATTAAGTTCAGAGGAAGTTTGTGATCCATGAGAACTGAAATTCAAATATCCAGTGGACTGCTCTATAGTTGGAAATGAGCAGGAACTGTGTTAAAACAGGCAAACAAAGCTGTGGCAGTGGATATATTTCAGTGTTGAGGAAAAAGGAGTTAGAAATCAATCTGAGGGGAATCAAGTGTGCTGCTACTTAATGTTCCAGCTTTTAAATAAAATCTGTTGGTGAAGAACTGCCAAGGAAGGTCAGACCAGTCTGGTGCAGATGATCCATGAGCTGGTCTCCTTTGAGGCTAATGCTTTATGCTTCAGAAGAGGGTACAGAAGAACCCCACAGCTGGAGTGAAAGGTTTTGATGAGGGGCTGTTTCTTTGTGGACAAGGGATGGAATAGGGAGCCAACCATTGAAGGCAGGTTTGAATTTTCAGTTTGAGTGTGCAAACTCCTGGAAGAGCATTTAAACCCATATAAATAAAATTAGAAAAGAAGAAGTAAAAAAACCCAAACCAAACAAAAAAACCCTCAATATAATCTTATTATATCAAGCTTTTGAGAGCAATTAGGATAGAACAGAAGTCTTGACTGCTAATAATGTTTTAATACTGCGTGCAGCTATTCCCTGTGTTGTGGGGGAGTGGAGTCACTGGAGTGGCTGTGCAGAGCAGTGTCATCCCGGGCTGCGGATCCGTAGACGCTATGTACAACAGGAGCCTAAGAATGGTGGGGAACCGTGTCCAGCTCTGGAGGAGAAGGCTGGCTGCCTGGAATACCTGACTTACCAGGGGGAGGACTGCGGCCATGAACATGGTATTCTCTCTTTGATCTCTGTGCTGTACATTGTGTTTCTCACAGCCATCATAAATTTTACTGATGTCAATGAACAGTAGGAAAAAAAAAACCCCATCTATCTGCAGTTAGCTGGTTAAAAATATAATTTAACTTTACTTTCTACTTTCATATTGCTTTTTATTCAATAATTTGTTTTCCTACTCTGGCTTTTCTTGATTTCTATTAAGCAAACAGCTAAGCTGCATGCATTCCTTCAGTTAGATATAAGTATCAAATGATCTCTGTGCAAAGTTAGAACAATAATTCCGTATGAAACAGGAAACAGTACTCCTTGTGGGATTGCGGCTCATCCTATTTCCTCACAGACTAGATGGCATGCATTTTTAGATATTTTTCTTCTGAATAAAGAGAGAGCTTAGGTGTAGGGAGTGGGGTTGAGGTCCAGTGTTGCCAACATTTTATCACTTTTTCAATAAAGTGAGCCAGCATCACCATCCGCAAGCTTCTGATTCATTCGCCCACTGTTACAGTAATTGAAATATGACTCAGCTGTGCTTTGCTGTTTTACCATAACTGTTTTCTTCCTCAGTCCCTGCTTTTATAACTACCTCTGAATATGGTAAAGAAAGAAAAAGACGAGCAGCATCTTCTCTCTGGCCTTCAGACAAAGAAGCAGCAGGGTAATCTATTTATCGTATGTATGTGGGTCATCTTGTTCAATAGAAAACAGCTGGCTACAGAGAAAAATGTAATTAAATTTGCAATAATTAAACAATAAGCTATAGCTTGTGCTGGTTTTCTCTGCAGTTTATTTGCATGTTCTAGATGTTGTTTTTTATTACTTGCTAATTGTCCTGAATTAGACATTGGGATCATGGCAAATCTGATGATAGCTGCTTTTGAAAGCCAACAGTAAACAATGCTAAAACAAAGCTGAATATATCCTAAGTGTAAGTCTGAGAACAAAGTGGGCTGAATGTGATTGGTCTCAAGAGACCTTTTTATTTTAAACTATTTGACACAAGCAGTAAAAAATTCTGTTTGGTTACCAGCAGAGATGGTTATGAAGTTTTAATTAGGCTATTACTGGGTCTGTAATGCTCATAATGCTCTGTCCTGTGCTATTTTCCCTAGAACAATAAAACTCATCGGTATTCTTAAAGTCTCTTTTCCATTTTCTTTCAGCAGCATACAAGAAAAAACATGGGTTACTGAGATCTGTTTTTCAAAATAATTTAAGAATACAGAACACTACCAGGAAGTGAGATTATACATGAAGCTCTGGACTGGGGCATAGAAGGAGAAATAGTTCACATAACATTTTTAAGAATCCACTGATTTGGTTAGGGTCAGAAAGAGATTTGTTAGCAATAATGATGTCTAACTTGTATTTCCCAAACACCACCCCTGTGATATGTAAGTCCATTCAAAATGCCTACTTAACTCATGCTTTATCTATGATAATTTGGTACTTTTCCTTCTGAGCAGATACTGCGTGGAGTTCAGGACAGAATCTCTTTCGCAGCACTGTGCTTTGGAGACGCGTCCGTACGCCCGCTGGATGCAGTACCTGCGCGAGGGACACACCATGTGTGTCGCCTGCCAGCCCCCGGCCATGAGCGCGGACACGCAGCGCTGCTCCGGAGACGGCCATAATGCACACGGGTAAACAGCGCCAAGTTCAGCTGCCTCTCCTGTAGCAAAACCCAGTACAGGAGTTAAAACTACTCAAGATCTCATTAAAAGTTGCATTTCTTATACCTAAAAAATGGAACAGCTCATGTCGGTCGTAGAGCTCAGGTTATACACTTTCAGTTCTCACAGAAACTGCTTTTAAAACCTAGATAAAATTGGGAAGTAATTTCAATAGAATAGTTCAATGCTTTGCATGCTTTATTCACTATTGTGAAGAAATGATGGAACTTCTGTAGTAGGAGAGGACTTTTCACAGCTGTGGGCACTTTTACTTAAAAGGGGTATTTCCTGCCATAGTCCAAATCTGATTGCAGGTTTAACAGTGGTGGATTGGTACTGCCCTCAAACCTATATACCTGGTTTTTAGAAAAGTAATTGTAAAAGTAGACATTTATTATTCAGAACTGATTTTTATTTGATCTATACATTTATTAATATGCATACTACTTAATACCTGTACAACCAGCTACTCAATCCACGATCCTGGATACACACTTAGGGATATAATGTCTGCTCCAGAAAGCATTTGAAGAGCTAGATCAGTTAATTAAAGTCTTATATGATGAAACAAATCCAATCTTCTGACATTTTATACAACACAATCCAGTAACATGAAATACACAGCCTTTAGTCTTCTAACTTCTCACTTATTGTCTCATTTCAGAGATAAAATCTTACACTGGGAAGCAATTGGCAACTCTCAGTGCCAAGGAACCTGGAAGAAGATCCGACAACTGGAACACTGTTCCTGTCCCGTGGTGCATAGTTTTATTTTTACATAAAAGTTTGAAAGACCTTTAAAATGGCAACAAAAAGAATAAGAAAATTAACACCAACGCCAAGAAACCTACATCCTTCTGCTGCATTTTCTGGAGCCTTAACAAATTTTAAATGAGTCAGAACTTTGGCAGAAGCATTTCAGGAAACTCTCTTTGCCTTAATACAAAATGCTAAGACTGATCTCTGTATTAGAACACTAGAAGAATGTTTCCATGTTTCTCTTTTGTAATTAAAGAGCTAATGTTTCTAACCATAGTAGTTGCTTTTCCTGAAGTTCTCCATCTCTACTGGCCACAGCCCTGTCTACAGGCAGTGAGCCAGCCAAACACTCTCAAGTCTGAGAATACTTACTGTCAACATTTAATAGCAAGGGTGAATAAAAATGAATTTTTTGAGATGTTAAAACTGAAATCAGTTTTAGGTCCTTTGTTCCTCTCCAGTATCATCTAGACGATTTTTTACACTACAGCTGCACAAGTATTTTTCCTCTACACTGCAGTTTTCACGTTCAGCCACCTTCATGAAGACGTATACCTAGTCAGCATTGTTAAGGAATTGATCTCCTCAGAACTTCATGTCACTAATACAGTGTGACTTTTCTGGCAGATAAACCCAAACACGACTTTGTGACTAAGGCCTTGGCTAAGAGTAAAAAAAAAATTACTTTTTACTAGTTAAAAATGCTCATCTACAATGGTTAACATAGAAACCTGCAACATCTGAGCACTGGCACGACTGCTAAGCAGGTTGAGAAAATTTCCTGTTAAGCCATGCAGCATCTCCATGCAACATAAAGACTTCCTGGAAGAAACCATAGCGTCTCTTGGCAAGAATGAGGAAGGTGATCTGTTTGAGGTTCTGTCCACAGTAAGAGTGTGTTGTGAAACAAACCTTTGAGCTGTATTTAACCATTTTATCTTAATGAAAGCAGGCCTCCAAAACAGAAAGCAGAGAGATTACCTTAATACTTCCTGAACATTCCAGCCTTCAAGAACATATGTTTTCCTTTGTAATGTGGAAAATGATCTCAGAGAGCTCTGTTTTATTATGACCAATTCAGGACAGGTGCTTTTTCTTGTAAGGTTCTTGGAAAATAAATACCTTAGCCAAGAAAAAAGGTACAGAAAACATCTGAATTGAAGGGATTTCACTTTTAAAAGAATGCTCTATTATGTTAGTTCAAGTCACTAGATTCACACCAGGGTGACAGTGGAAAGCATGAGTTGTCTGAGACTGTGGAAATCTCTTCCAAATGATCTGAATCCAGAGATACAGGATAGTGCCATCATCCCTCTATTCCAGTCTCCCATGAGCAGGACAGTTGCAGTGGCCAGCAGATACCTGAATAGTGACCTTTATCAAAGTGTATCTTTACTGTCACTGCAGACAGGGACAGTGGAGAGCACAGGTGAGATGTGTCCCATGAGCTGTGCTATCAGTGACAGCGTAGACTCGTTATTGAGCCCCACTTTGGCCCTTTGTTTTTGAGCTTTCCCTTTCCTGCTGGTCTGGAAGTCACTTGCCAAGACAAGGTAGGTGGCACAAGATAACCAACAAATGCTAAGTGCTAGTATAATAATGTTCCTTTCCATGTAAAAAAAAAAAGAAACCCAAACAAACCAGTACCTTTGTTACTTGCAAATACAACATTATATGAATTTACACATTTTTAACAGCAGAAAAAAACTCCAAACCATCAGCTCACCATAAAATTAGCAATACTAATGCATATATACTTTTTGGTACAAGTTACAGAGATGACAAGTCTGACCAAAATTTCGAAGTGAAGCAAAACAAATTAGAATGGGTTATATGGCAGGAAGTAAAATTATGAGAAAGTCAATCTAAAAAGAGATACAGCCCTTTAAAAATACAGAACACTTGACTTTGTATTAGCCTCTATAAAGCTAAAGATGTTGCCAGTCAGAACTAATACCCCTATTTACATAAAAGACCTTTCTTAAATCACTACAAACATTTTCACATTTCAGAATCTAGGTCATCTATTACTGCATGTAGCTAAAAGGCCAGACTTTACATTTAAGTCATCATTACCAGAGCAAGTGAGCTTACATGACTGTTTTATACCTACTACTATTCTGTTCCATGTTTTAGGACAGCAACATTGCTGGACACACTGCGACTAAAATAAGATGTTATTCTGAAAAGCTAGAGTAGGTCTTTATATGTAGGGAAAGGTCAAGAAGAGTTGGTTCTTGTAGTCCAAATCAGTCTTGTTCGATCCTGGTCAGTGTTCTCCACCGGTCTTTCAACATGACACTGGTTCGGTTGTTGAAGTTACCATGGACCAAAATTTTAGCCCAGTTACCCACTCCAAATTCCCTTACTCCCAATTTCAGCTCCATGTCTTCTTTGTAAGTCCATCGCTAGGGCAAGAACAGAGAAAAATACTGGCTATATGAACAGAGAAAGGTTTTAATGTAAGAGCTAAGCTTATAGCAAATATAAAAGCAAATTTTCAAACAGCTGTCTACTTATTACAGAGTACAGATGTCAGGGTTTTTTTTGAGCACCGTATCTTGAAACTAGAGATAAATTTGTAACTGAACCTGTAGAGCTTTATGGGGGCTCCCAAAGGGGACTTGTGTTAATAAAGCCTTGAGTTAATTAGAATAACTGGATTAGAAGTAAAAAATGTTTATAGAACATTACAAGAGCCATCAGAATTGTAAATGGCTGAATCTGAAGGCCTAAAATTTATAGTGTGGTGGAATAAAAGGTTGGTTTCCCTGAGTATGTATAAAACCTCCTCCTGTAAGTAACAGATCACTTCCAGCTATCAAATGGATAAATGGTGTTGGCTATAATGCAGAAGGGAGCATTAGAGAATCATGTTATGGCTCACCTTTACAACTGAAACCTTCAAAATTGTAAAGAACTGGGCAGAATGGAAATGCAAGTGCAAAGAAGTAGCCTCAACTTAAAGCCAACTAGTAAAGCTGGTAAGTGCAAGGAAACGTGCATTACAGGGGAACAAACATCACTTAACTCTGAAAATAATGTACCCAATGGAAATGTAAATCTTACTGCTGCTGTCATTACACAAATGCATACCCTCCTGCTTGTGCACAAGAGAGGATGAACAGGAACACCTAGTCAGTATGACTGTCGGTGGCACAAGAACCCACCTCCATGGAAATAGGAAGTAAAACTAAATTTACTTCTTAATGACGTGGAATCCTTCTCGGATCTTTAGAAGATTCTGCTCTTGTAAACAACATCAGTTCAGTCTCTGGCCAGGTGACAGTTTTGAGTGGTATTCTGCATGGTTCCACCCTTCTGATGAATTTAAACTTCTAAGAGTTGCAGCAGCACTCAGACATGAAAGACAGGGGGGAGTCTCTGAGGGGGAAGGAGCTTAGATAACATTCAGCCTCAAAACTGTATCAGATCAAAACTGTATCCTGTTTATTCTCCAAGATGGGAAAATGTGGCATCTACACAAAGTGCAAGCTGAGGTGTGTAAAGACCAAACTTCAAAGCTGGATTTATTCCAGCTTAATGCAAGTATCAGGGCCTCTTCAGTAAACTCTAATCACTGACAAACCTCACTAAGCAGTGAAAGAATTACAAGTAATAGTAGTTCAACTGTATTTCTAAACAGTTAGAAACCTAAAACTTCTCTAAAGTAGTCTAGCCTTTATCAAAAATACTTCCTTTTTCCAATTCTTCCTGTTCCACAGAGCTTTTGCAACATTAGCAGTGAATAGCTTTTTTTTTTTTTTACTATTATTAAAAGGCCAGAGATTCCATTGGAATCATGTAGTTCATCTCATTTCAGAGCATGCCAGAAAACTTTCCTAAATAAAATCTTTATTCAAGTAACGCAGTTATGCTTGACCTACAGCACCAGATAATTCAAATACTTCCATCAACAGAGACAATCACAACCCTTGTTACTTGCAATGATTAATTATATTTGCTGTTAAAAGGGTTGTTTTTAGCTTGTTTTGATTTTTAATTGCTTATATTAAGCTTTTTTAAAAAATAAATTTTTTCCATTTACCATATAAATGAGGGACCTGCTTTACAGATAAATTAGGGATTGACTCATTTTCTTTCCACTGAGGAATAGCAAAGAGCAGCAACTTGCCCCCTGCCCCACTCACTGACAAGCTGTTCCCCTCTGGGACAGAATTCTTGTAGATTCCAGCTTTGCACCATTACAAGACTGGCTGAAAGCCTGGACATAATGCAGCACTATGCTTTAGCTCACACCAGCACAGTGCTTGGTCCACAGCAACATGACATCTGGCCAGCTCAGAACACCAGCAGAGCAAGCTCAAGTTTGCCAGGCAGAATGTGGAGACATTCCCGCACATATCTAAAGATCTTGTTATTCCTTAGAGTCAGTTCTGCTCTAGTAGCCTGTCTTCCTTTATGCATTATGGGACTCTGCTCTGAGTTTTCTCTTTCAGCTTTAAATATATGGATTTTTTTTTCCGTACAAGTCTGACTAAATTCTGAACACACAGATTTTCAGACACATTGTTTAATTTAAATAAAGTGTCATCCAGATTTTAGACAACTCAAAGGACTTGCCATATACTTACTGGATATAAAATTGAGTACAAACAGTTCCCTAAATTCTGTGACACTTGCATCCCCTAATTTAGGAATGAGAAAATAAAGTATGTGTCCTTTCAATAGCACTGCAGATTGTTCTATGCAGCTAACTGAAAACACTGCAGTGAAAGGCTGAAAATGGGCACTGAACCATTGCAATGAAGTGCCATTTACAAAACAAGAGCAAACAATGCCAACATTGAATGAGGGACTACATGGAAAAGGAAGTTCTAGAAGTCAACAGCTCTGACATTCATTGCATTCTTTCATGCATGTGGACAATTTTATAACCCAGATGATTAAGCAGAGGAACAGATTTATTGTTTAAAAGGCCAATTGTTATAGCTTTCTATAAAACATTTATAAGGTTTCAGTGGCAGGGAGTAAGGCATAAATATTCCAGAGGGAGCAAATGCCTACAACTTTTCTAAGTGTTGAAAGAAACATAGTTCTGAATCTTAAGGTTCATTTAAGTTCTTTTTAAATTTTCAATGCCACTGTCAGATGCAGTTCTCTACAAATTTAGTCTTTATATTTCAATTAAGGTTGAACTATAACAATGTAATTAAGCAAACCACTTCTATTTTTTTCTAAAAAGATGTGTATAAGCCCTAGACCTAGACATAGCGCTTGTAGGTGACCCCATAACAGACTAGCTCAGCAAAAAAATATGTGAATACAAAGCTTTCATTAGCTCTGTGTCACTGTGGTCCAAATAGTTTGATTCTTGATGCTGAAAACAAGCTTGATGGAAGTGTTCATGCCTACCAGCAACTGGCTAACAAGGTACCTATCCAAGTATATGCTGGAATAAAGTAATTATGTCTTTAAAGGCAAAAAGCAAATCCAGTAAGTTCTGCTATATTTTTTTTAGGACACTGGTTGTATCTGCAGCTTCTAAAAAGGTTGTCAGTGATTTAACTATTCCTGAGATTTGTGAGAAAGTGAAAAACTCTTTATAGGGGCTTAAACTTCAAGCATAGATGAGGTCTCATCAGGACTTTAACCAATTTGAGGACAGCATGTAACTGAAGATTTAACCAGTACTTCAGCTTCAGTAAAAATGCTTAAAGAAATTGGAGTAATTACAACTCTCCTCTAGAAAAAAAAAAAAAAATCATCAGATTTCGTCTTCCCTGTTACATGAAAAATGAAATACTGAAATGAACACCAGGAAAATGAAACAGCTCACATCAAAACGGATCTATGATGATAACTTGCACTATTATCTGAACAGAAAGACTCCACATTGCTTCCTAAGAGATATTATGAACAGGAATCCAATGATGGCAATACATTTATTTGATGTTAATTCTTCAGTTATCATGATATAATGCTGAACACTTATGAAGGAAAATTGGCTATAAACAAAAATTAGCTTGAAAGACCCCAACATCAAATCAACTTCAAACTGCATTGTATTAAGGCGTACACTTCTGCACTTCCCACTAGTAGGGAATTCTAGCATTAGTGAACACAGTAGGGTCATTTTAACGTAATTCAATGAAGTAGGCTTACCTATGAAGAGAACACAAAGGACCATTTGAAATGTAGCATTATAAGAAGACCCTACCATTTGGTTTATAAAAGCTAGAGTAGCTTCCCAAGTAAGTATATTTTTACAGCACATAAACAAAGTACTGAATTATAAAATTGCTAAATCTTTAACCTTCTAAGCTGGAAAACAAGTTGCCTCTGATATTTGCCCAAAATTCTCACAGGCAAATGACATCCTGAATTCTTTAGTCCAAACCATGGAAAGAATTTTTTATTTCAAACTGAGCTCTGGTAACAGTGTATTTCAACAAATAAAAGGCTTGGAAGCATTAGCAACAATATTTCAGACAACAAAAATATGGTTTATTTCCTGTCTTTAAAAAGAAAAGGACTGTAACAATTTCAGGAACTGTAGCACTTCAGTAATCTACAGAATCTTAAATCTAAGCACTAGATTTAGAAATTATATTAAATAAAGCTGAGAAAAAACTCTGTGCAGTACAGATTCATTTTATCTCCATTTAGAAGAGAATAGGTACAAACCTGTCTTCTTCGGCTACAAGCCAAAGAAACTCCATTTTTTCCCACATTTTGCATGTTGTTAAGACCTAGAAGACAATTAATATACATCCAGAACAATGAGGAGTCAACATCAAGGCAGCAGTTTTGCATTCTACCATTTACACATGACAAGAATATACACTGTTTTGATATGCTTTGACAGATTGGGAAAATTTCAGTGTCTGTTTACAGATAAGTATACTTTTATATATGAATATACATGAAACTTGCCATAGTCCAAGGGTTTCAAAAAACAGGCTATTCAAAAAACCACTCTATTTTCTATACAATAGAGTTCACAGAAGAATAATGTTTTAAACACTTAGGTAAAAATTGGTATGTAATAATAAAACATTTCATTTTGGTAAAAACATTTTTACTATACACACTACTCTCATTTTACATGGGATGGGAAGTAACGACCAATCAGAGCTATGATTCTTTGTATACTAATTCCTTCATTTCCAAGTACATGTATCAGGTTTTAACTGTGGCAAGCATTCAAGGCATCTTAAGAGTTTGTCCCTCCATGTACAACAAGGCCACGTGCAGGAACTATATCATCATCTCTCTGTGGTAAGAGAGTGCTAATGGTCTTAAGAACTCATAAGTATTATATTATCTGTGTTGTTAGGTTTTTAAGAAGTAATACCAGGAAAATGCACAAACATCCTAACTTTGTGCACTTTACCCTACAATTTGTTTTTCCAATTAGCTAACTTCTTTAGTTCCTTCCCAATCAAGTTATCTAGCACAGAATTCAGAGAGAAATTAATTTCAGTGCTCCTCTGGCAGCTTTCTTTTGCACAAAATACCATAATTCCCATAAACCAACCAAGCAAACCAGAAAATAGTGAATGATTCTGCAAAATTAATTGCTAGCAAACCTTAAGCCTCTTCACAGCTTCCTAAATATGGCAACCACCAAACCTGCATTTGTGCAGAAACCACGCACAACTTGGAGTGTTTTTATCCACCACAACCATTTTTGCATTAATCCAATCACATTCGATAGCAGTTAGAAATAAGTGTTTGACATGACTGTTTTGAAAGTGTAAAAATAAACTAATACTCACTCTGAAGAACTCTGCTCTCTTGGGGTTTCTGTCGTGAATGTCTCCTGCAAAGAACACAGATCTGAAGTAAAAACACAAAGAATTTGATGACAAGTCTGTGACCAGAGCAACAACAATGACATTTTTTACCTTATTGTGGTTTTTTTAATGTCTCCAGACAACTGACTTGTGATATACTGTTCCTCTTTCACCAATCTTAAAATAAAAAGACAAAAAAATTATTTCCTAGGCAGCACCTTGCCATTTATATGATTCAACAGTATTTAAATGAAAGACTTCTGTAGAGAAGCAGTGGCATACAATCACTAACTGCATCAATGCATTCACCTTCTTAACCTTGTCTCCCTATACCTGGAGGAGAAATACAGAATCTGCTGAGTTGGAAGGGACCCACAAGGATCACCAAGGTCAACTTTTAGCCCTGCACAGACGTCCCCAGGAGTCACACCATGTGCTTGAGACCATTCTGCAAATGCTTCTTGAACTCTGTCAGGTTTGGTGCTGCGACCACTTCCTTGAGTAGCCTGTTCCCAAGACGTTACACATTTAAGCTGAAGACAAGAGGCATTTTGCACATCTATTTTTTCATTAGGAATTATTTCCATAGGTTTTTTTGAATGAGTCTTTCATCATATCTCTCAGATATGTCAGGAGTTGCCCTTCTGAAAAAACAAATTAAAAAATCTTATGACTTGTCTTCCTCTATACTATCTGCATCAGCCAATTTTCATTACTAAATGACGCCAAGTATTCCAAGTACAAAAATAAAGAAATACAGACTCTATCCCAGCTAAAGACTGGAACTTATTTCCCTGAAAAACAAGTGGTGATAAACCTAGCATATCAGCATTTTCCAAAATAATCATGTAATTGTTCTGAAGGTTTGCACTGTCAGAATCATGAAGCAATGTAACTATTTCCCTTCACACTAGTATCATTGAGGGGTCAGTTGTAAGGAAAATATAACAGACTGATTCCATTTCCTTATTCTTTTTCTTCTTGAGATGATCTATACCCTGAAATCAGAACTAAAAGGGGTTCAATCAAGCATTAAAAAAGCAAAGTCTTTTTTATGCTATTATTATTATAGACTGACAGCTGTTTAAACTGCAAATTGTGCAACCTCACAAATAATTAAACTTATTGACAAGCTATTTGATGTAAATGCCAAAAGTAACAACCACGGAAGAGCACAAATTAAAAAAAAAAATAGGGAATGTGCTTGTAGCTGATTTTCTATTGGACAGCAGTTTGGAATTTAACGTCCCTGCTTCTACCTCCTCTTTGTTCTACAAGTTTCATGTTACTGTCCAAGCACATCCCTTAGCAGTATAATACTTAATACTGCTAATTTGTTTTGTTTCTAAAAATACAAAATTAAATTTCTTAATACAAACCTTTGTTTTGTTTCTAAATCACTTCTGTCATTTTCATTGACTTCCACAGGTCTGTTTTGCAATTCTGTTGCTCCTAACCCTTTAGACACCACCTGTTTTGTGGCTTCCTGTGAGAAATGGAATTAGTATCCTAAAATTAAAGCCAGGCAGTACGTAGGTAGGAGTTTACACGAAGATTAATATGTATACTTTTTATTAGGACTAACAGTGCTTATTTCAGACATTTCAGAAGTATTAACATTAAACTAAGTAGTTTCAAAACAACTTTAGCATGTTAAGTTGAAATCCATAAAGATCTTTATCAACTAATAACTTGGAGAAATTTTAGTCATAGCTGCAATTGATTTTTATATGGACACAAATACAATGAATACTTGCATAATGAGTGAACTTACAAATGTGTGAAGTAAATTGCAGAGCTTAACTAAGACTGCAAATACTATCAAAGTACTGCAAAGTCTGGTTTTTATAACTAGGTTAGAAACAAAAACTGACAAGTGCCAAGTTTATCTAGCTCTGTAGCACATGGCAGGATAAAGCATACACGCAACACTTTCAAAAGACATGTCTAAGCAGACCTTAGGCTTGCAATACAACTTTCTTTGCACTGGCAAAAAAATATTTCTAACATCTTGCTCAAACTTTTATCCACAAACTAAGATTATTTCTCCTCCATTGCCAAGAGAAGGAAGTAGTAATTAATTACTCTTTACAGAGTACCTAAAAGGGGCCTATTAAACTGAATAAAGATGGGACAAACTTCTTAGCAGAGCGTGTAATGGTAGGACAAGGGTTAATGGTTTTAAACTAAAAGAGGGTAGATTTGGACTAGATATAAGGAAGAATTTTGTTTTGTTTTGTTTGTGATAAGAGTGGCAAAACACGGAACATGCTGCCCAGCAAGGTGGTTGATCCCGATCCCTGAAAACCTTCAAGGCCAGGTTGAATGGGGCTGTAAACAACCTGATCTACTTGAAGATGTCCCTGCTTATTGCAAGGGGACTAAACTACCTTTAAAAGTTCCCTCCAATCCAAACTATTCCATGATTATAGTTCTACATCTGGCTCTAGAAGAAAGAGAGAGAGATTAACTTAGAGTGTTCTTCTGCAGAGAACACAGGGTACACTGCTAGGAAACCTGTGTGCTGTACAGAAGTGGGAATCCTTCCCAAAGCTGTCTCTTCCATATAACCAGAATAAGTGTTCAAAGTAAGATTTGCAGTGTGGGTGCAGACAGTAGGACAAATGTGCAGGCAGTGGGGGTGCAGGCAGTGAGGGCCTTAGGCATGCTAGTATGGAGCTCTGGGCCTTCTCTGACACCTCCAAGCATCCATCTCCTTTCAGACTCAAAGAAATAGCCTTGAAAAATAAACTTGAAAACTGACAGTCAAGTGAAACCATTAAAAGGTATTCCTTGTATTATACTTTGAATGTATTTAATAAGTTGTCTAGTCTCTCTGGTAAGAAAATGAAAAACACAGAGGAACTCCAGGATTGTTTATTTAAAATTTGCTTCTTATTACCTTTAGACGTCTGTGCTTTTGTAATTGAATAATTCAATATTCTTTTATATGAAGTAAACATAAGAGAAATTCTTTACAATCCTCCTGAAGATGAACTGAAGAAGGAATGTTGTTCTTGCCAATTTTAAATCACTTTTGAGCAAGACTGTTCATAAGGAACATTTGTATTTACAGGAAACAGCAATAATAGTTTTCTATCTCCTAACTCCTCTGACATTCCTAAAGCTTTTAACCAAATTAACAGGTCTTGATTTTTTATTTTTAGTATGAGAAGTCATGTAGGCTTAAATAAAATAAGCATTAAATATAAAGCTACGTTTTTTAAGGAGTCCTTTATCAGAACTGCTTCTCTTAAACAGATCTTGTTTTCATTACGCTATTTTCCTAACTAATTTTTGTAATCAAAACAGTTGTGGGAAAAGCATTCATAGAAGATATTTTAGAGGAGTCTTGTTCCTACTAACTTTCTCCAAGACATATTAATTAAAACAAAAAGGTTGAATATAAGACAATCTAAAGGAAGGTAAAGTTTCCTTTTCATCTAATACAGTAACTGAATATTGCCTAAACAACTCCCTTGAAAGGACAAATCTATTTAATTGTATCAGGTAAGTTTTTTCAAAAGTTTTGGAAATACTTTCAACATACCTGTATTAAGAAGTTGGTTTCATTTTCTTTCATGAAAAGTTCAATGTAAGACTTGATTTTACTTATCAAAAGACTGTAACTGAAGCTTTGGAGAAGAGGAACATATGGATCCTTGGTTTTAATTACGGTTGCCAGTTTCACCCTTAAAGGCTAAGAAAAGCACAGCTTTATACAACACAAATCCTGCAGTAAACTTGGTATCTATGCTAAACAGGAAATATAGAAAGCTAAACATGATGATTATATAGCTTCCTGAATATCCCTATACAACTTCATGCTGCAGTTTGAAAGGGTTCTAAAGTCAATTAGACATAACACCAGGCATTTACCTTACATGCTCAGTAAATGGTAAGTAATGGTAAAGTGTAACTGACTAGAGATCCACGTTTTCATTTCTTTTATGAGCAACACTGAAAGCAGGGTTGTCAATGGAGGAAAAACATCCAGAAAAAGCCACCCATTACTCGGTTCTCTCTTCTCATTTGCTGCCTCAAAAAGACTGCCACTGAAAGAGGTGTACAGTGTTCAGGAAAAGGATAACTTAGTACAGCAGCATTAAGGACACATCAATACTGATAATCAGAAAATCGCATTTTGTCGACCAATCACTCTGAATTTTACAGAAGCCAATATAGGCAGGAGAATTATCTTCTGTGTATAGGCTGCCTTTTTATTTATGAATTTGAGTAGTATTACCACAATCCACACTTTCCAAACATCCAAATCATCTGAATGGAAGTGCATCTGAAGAGTAAGCTATACACAGGCTACTACTTACATAGAACGTGTCCTAATATACCTGTTGAAGACATGGGCAGCATTTTTAACTTCTTTTCTTTTTGCCTGCAGTCCTTCTATTGCTCTTTTCTCCACCCCAGCAAATTCAGGTGTGTGCACTATTATATTAGAGATATTCACTCAAACTTGCAATTTTCTGAATGACGCAGTCAACTTCAAACCAGGAGGTGGCCTGACACATATGTTGTCTTTTCCAGGCAGAGACATAATAGCATTCAGCCTGTACTACAGAAGCTAATGAGTTTTCCTTCCCTGGGATGCTTTGGTACCTAGAACACTAATCAGAGGTGACAGAGTCCACTGCACTAGAGATCAGCAAACTGGCTATTAGGAGTTATGATGTCTCTAGCGGCATGTTTACACTGTCTTTGCTCTGAGAGAACAGCACTATCAAATTTCCAGAATTTGTAGTGCCATCACACTCCTCATATGAAGTGGGAGAGGGGATGAAGAACAACTGCTGCTAGAAGCATTTTACACCCACAAATCACCCAGTATTTCTATCAATCTCCTAGCCACAAATTTCCTTTTGTATTTTAAAGTGCCATAGGTGTGAAAGTGACTGCATAGACAATAATTAGAGATTGAAGCTATGCAGGTAGGATTTGCTAGCTTTGGAAACCCACTCCCCTCTTCCTCCCCTGAAAATCAAGAGCTTTTAATGCAACTAAAACAAGTTACTACCTTATCTGATTCAGAGTCTGTAAACAGCCTTTCCAGAACTTCAGCAGCTTCCTTGAAATACCTGTTTTCCATATGGACTGCTACAATCTACAAGAAATATAATTACAAGAGATGATGAAATACTTTCCACTGGAGATTCAGAAAAAACAAGTCACAATATTGCAGTTTTCTAAGACTTCCAAAATTCAGATGATTATATATTTAAGGGTTACCAACACTTACCTAACAGTTAGTTCTGAAATTAGTTTTGAAATTTATTTCAATTGATTTTTTTTTTTTTTCAGATTGGCAGCTTTTGAAACAAATTTGAACTGGTACAAAAAGGAACCATATGAGATAGAAAAAGGTCCCCTGTACAGATCTATTTACTCTGTACTAAAACTGAAAATTCAGTTCAGTCTGCTAATACCCCAAGCTTTTTGTAAAGGGGCTCTGTTTTAGCAGGATAGAATAATAGAGTTTTTAAGGTTGGAAAAGACATTTAAGGTCATCAAGTCCAACCATCAACCTAACATCCACCACCATGTTCACCATTAAACCATGTCCTGAAGTGCCATATCCACATGTTTCTTCAAACACTTCCAGGCATAGTGTCTCCACCACTTCCCTGGGCAGTTTTGCAATCCAGTGTTTTGCAATCCTTTGTGTGAAAAAGTTTTTCCTTATACCCAATCGAAACCTCCCTTGGCACAACTCAAGGCCATTTCCTCTCGTCCTGTCACTAGCCACCGGAGAAAAGAGACCAACCCCCACCTGGCTACAACCTCCTTTCAGGCAGCTTGTAGAGAGTGATAAGGTCCGCCTTCGAGCCTCCTTTTCTCCAGACAAAACACTCCCAGCTCCCTCAGCTGCTCCTGGTAAGACTTGTGCTCCAGACCCTTTGCCAGCTTTGTTGCCCTTCTCTGGACATGCTCCAGCACTCCTCTGTCTTTCTTGTCGTGAGGGGCCCAGAACTGAACACAGGATTTGAGGTCTGGCCTCACCAGTGCTGAGCACAGGGCGACAATCCCTGCCCTGGTCCTGATGGCCACACTACTCCTGATACAGGCCAGGATGCCCTTGGCCTCCTTGGCCACCTGGGCACACTCTGGCTCACGTTCAGCTGCTGCTGACCAGCACTCCCAGGTCCTTTCCCGCCAGGCACCTTTCCAGCTACTCATTCCCAATGAGTAGGTAGCATTCTGAAGCATTTTGAGTAAGTCACACAGACCTGAATTTGAATCAAGCGACGAATATCTTCATGAAGCTTTTCCAGTTTAATTTCTTCCCTTTCAAGTAAAGTCCAGAAAGACAGAGCAGATTCCAAAGGTGAAATTCTTTGATCATTTTCAAACTGTAATCCTTAGAGGGGAAAAAAACCCAAAGTACTTATAAAAATTAAAGGATAAATAGATTACATTTATATGCAGTAAAGTAATATGTATTATACTATTTCCATTCCTTTTTCCTCAATTTTTAGGTGCATTAAAGAAACCTGAAGCAACCATCTTCTTCTCAGAGAGACTAGTTCTTCCTACCCTTGCTAAAAACATTAACTGTTGCATTTCCAGGGGCTCATAGTTCACTTAAAATGCCACTTGCAATAGTGCTAATTTCAGCATTAGGTATTTGGGCTGGCATTAATAATACATTAAACTTAGCATCAGATATCACAGCATTTGATATTGATACTATTAATTTTGTAATATAATCACCATGCTAAGTATTTTTTTTTTTCCTGAGTCTATCACTAGGAGTCTATCACTATTTCCATGTTTTAACTTTTTGTTGTATTTGAAGTGCTTAAACCAAGAGGGCAATTCAAGCAGGTCTACACAGGAGTGTCACTGAAAAAACAGAAGCAACCTCCCACACCAGTGTACTGCTGTGCCAACACCAAGGTTTGTGCAAACTCCCAGCAAAGGATCAGTGACCAGCTCTGGCAGAAATCTAGCCTAGCCAAATATTCATCCCCTCAACACACTAGGACAGTTTCCCAGTCTGGTCATTGCACACCTGCACAAGTGAGGGTGCCAATGTAACAGATGCAGGACGAGCTGGCAGGTGCACAAGTGCTTTTTTCCCATGGCACTGCCAGCTTAATTCAAGATGTTCACTGAACTACAGCCTCACTTATGCCTTCATTTTATGGCATCAGCAGAATCTCTCTCAATAACTTATTCCTTTCATTAAGTATTTTTCAGACAAAAGGCAAACAATTTACACAATACTAAAGAGAGAAAAATAATTTTATACCTGCTACAATAAGGCAAACTGAAATTTCAGACAGTATTACATGCATATATACACATAACTAAAAAAAACCCACGTTCCTCTAATTATTGTCTCCATCAAGTAACATGACACTTCATATTGTTTAATAGTGTAAAACTAAAGTATTTAGCTCTTAGAGAGCTGAAACAGCCTACTCTGTGTGATCAGCGCAGATCAAAAATTTTAATAACTAAAAAAGTAGGAAAGCTACCATATATTAGCTTTCCATGGACACTGTGTGGCTACACCTACTGCACACATGCAATCTTCCTCACCACACAGGTCATTCTCTACACTGATAAGATAAAAACACACAATGAAGTCATATTCTCAAGTGTTATATACAATAATATAATTTAGAGCATTAGCACAAAAACTTCATAATTTGTATACGATGAACTATTTTAAATATTAGAATTTGATTCTCAAGCTAAACTAAATCAAGATGACATAATACTTGATAAGCAACATAGGAAATTTAATTGCATAAAAACAAGACTTTGTGGCATTGCTAGGCTAGAATACACTTTTTTCTTCCATGCTCATGCTTTCAAGATTGCTCCTGAAGTCTTTAAATTCCAATGAGTTTTATCAAACAGTGAAAAAAAAAAAAAGTTAAAGTATTCCAGAAACTCAAACAAAATCATCTTGGCTAAACCAACAATCACAGAATCACTAGGGTTGGAAGAGACCTTCAAGATCATCGAGTCCAACCCATGCCCTAACACCTCAACTAAACCATGGCACCAAGCGCCGCATCCAATCTCTTTTTGAACACATCCAGGGATGGGGACTCCACCACCTCCCCGGGTAGACCATTCCAGTACTTTATCACTCTTTCTGTAAAAAACTTCTTCCTAATATCCAACCTATATTTTCCTTGGCGCAGCTTAAGACTGCGTCCTCTCGTTCTGTCAGTTGCTGCCTGGAGAAACAGACCAACTCCCACCTGACTACAACCACCTTTCAGGAAGTCGTAGAGAGTGATAAGGTCACCTCTGAGCCCCAAGGTCTTGCTGCCAGCTGAAAGTCTTACAGTCTTCTGTAGCAAACATGGGCAGTCATATTTTTCATCCATATTCTCATTCTTGCCATCTGTCCACATTTAACCAGTTAAATGTGCAGAAAGGAACCCATCTCCTGAGTTTTAAACTTGCAAGTATTGCTCACTAAGAGCTAGTCAGTCCTTTCCAGTATATTTCTTTTGTTGATACTACCCTGACAAAAAAAGACTGGTAATTTAAGAAGTATACAGTCATTCAAACTCCATGCAGCTAAGTCAGTCAGCAAAGAGTAACACCAGTCCTGCAGACAGCTCAGTCACATGCGGAATAAAGACAGTCCAAAAAGTGGAATTTATTCGATTTATTTATATACAGATATATCTATATATAAAATACATATATATATATATGCACAGCAAAGGCTATGTGAAAGCATGTGTAATACATGCAAATATTTTTAAACATGTGAAAAAGAGAATCTGAGTATTTACCAAGGCTTTTTCCTTGTGCAACTCTTATCAAAAGCTGGCAGAGATATACAGTTTTTTTCTGATGTGGAGGTATTTGGGAGAGGCCATTAATAAGAGCTGGAAAAGAAGAAAAAAGTTAAGTCAGTCTTGCTCCAGCACTGCCACAGTGTGGCTAGACATATACTAGACACTGTGTTATCAGATTTCACTAGATTTCTAATTCCTTAAGAAACCAATGAAGCACATTTAATTAGTGTTCTTCCATGCTAAAACAACTTAGTTAATATTTAAGAGCTTGACCAGAAGAAGATATCCTTTTCTATCCCTTCTGAAGAAGCAGCAGAAATAATCACAGGCTCATGGTCATCCAGTTCAAAGATCATAGTATCAAATTTAGGTTTTGTTTTGGTAAGTAGACAAAAGACAGCTGTCTGCTCCAAAGAACACTTCCATGGAATGCCCACACACCATCAGCCACGGGCAGACTGGCAACACATGTTGCTATAGCAACTTAAAGAACTAAAGCAGTAGAAGCTACATGGAAAGCTTACTCAGAAATGTAAATTTACAAGGCAAATCCTCCTTGCAAGGTTGGAAGGTCACAAGGATTATTACATATTTTAAAATGGGAGCTCTCATGAGTTTATTCCCATCACATGGGTTACCCTGAATTTCTTATGCTAATGTACTGGATATAGTAATTCATCTTCACAGCATAGTTCAGAAACATTAAAAATGAAAAGTGAATCACAGAATAGTTGGGGTTCAAAGGAGCCTCTGGATATCATCCAGAACCACTGCCTTCCTACCTTTCTGCACTTGCTTCAGTTTGAATTGACCTTCTTGTTGACAGCCAGTCATTATTTCTGTAGGATTTCCCTTTGACACATGCAAGAGTAATAGTTCTGTGTTTCAATGAAAAAACACAGCCAGTTTTCTAATGCAATCTTATTACTGTGCTTAGCTTTTCCCAAAGACTTTTACAATACGGACTTTATAATTTCAGAGTGCCAAACTCTTTCCTCTGTTGCTGAACAAAGTAGGAACAAGTTCAAAATTTGCTATTACTTCTTATTTCCATATGACCTTGCATTCTGTACAGTTTAATTAACTGTTTCTACTAATCCAATCCTCAGTCTTCCCAGTTCTTCTCAGGAGATAATTCCAATCTGCTTCTGCATTGACAGTGTCTCTGCCTCCCACGTTCATGAATCTTCAGTACATTTCTCCTGCTTAGTTGCAGTCCAAAGGCCAAACATCGAGAAGCAACATAAATAATTTAATCTAGTAGCACTCCATTCAATGTACTTTATTAAGTTATCTTTAGACTTCTTACCTCTTACCATAGCCCATATCAATCTACTTACTAATCATTCTGCATGCCATTGTATTCCATTCTTTGCAGAAGTTTAAACAAGTCATACTACCACATTCACTTGAGTGAAGAACATACACACAAAATATCCCCCAAAGCTCTAACCTGATTTCCTCAGGAAAACTGCTTGTTACAGAAGAAAACATCATAAACCCATCAGATTTATCTGAGACTTAGACATTTACTTCTAGCTGTCAACTACTCTCACTCTAAAGTTTATTTCTCATTTTAAATATATGATTTTCCATTCAAAATCCAGTCACCAGACTTCGTTTCATCTCACCTCTGTCTACCAGACTATAGTTCTCAGAAACACTTCTAGCACTGCTGTATTGCCCCCGTGTGCGAGTGCTGCCAATACCACTCGAGCCCTCGAGAGGCTCCCTCGGTAGCCCGGGGATCTCCTGAAGCCCCCGAAAGAGCTCAGCGTCACCCGCAGCGCTGCTGACCACAGTGGTCGAAGGGCTACGAGCGCTTTAGCACTCCCACCCTTCGGCGTGCCGGAGGCAGCTGCCCCTCAGGCCCCGCTGCCCCGGGAGCGGCCGTGCGAGAGCGCCGCGGAACGCCCGAACCGCCGCCGCCCCTCACCCTGCGCAACGTCCCTCCACCGCTGGAACTCCGCCCCGCTCTGCTCCGCGAAGTGCCGGCACAGGCAGGAGCAGGCGAACTCCAGCATCCACTCCGCGGCCACGGCCTCCACGGCCGCCGGC
>VZTF01004030.1:4565033-4615179 GCA_013397755.1 Cnemophilus loriae
GAGGGAGCAGTGTCGCGTCTGGAGCGGTGGCTCCGAGAGCCGCCGTGTCCCACGCTTCCCGGGACAGTAAAAGGCGAAACGTGGGTGTTTTCTTGCGTGTGTGATACGGAGGGCTTCTCTAAGCGCGTCTTCATGTGCTTTCTGGAGAGAGGAGGCTGCGGAAGGAAGGAAGGGAGGGAGGGCNGTTCCCGCTGGTGCCGCCGGGGAGTGTTGAGGGAGCAATGTCGCGTCTGGAGCCGTGGCTCCGAGATCTGCCGTGTCCCACGCTTCCCGGGACAGTAAAAGGCGAAACGTGGGTGTTTTCTTGCGTGTGTGATACGGAGGGCTTCTCTAAGCGCGTCTTCATGTGCTTTCTGGAGAGAGGAGGCTGCGGAAGGAAGGAAGGGAGGGAGGGCGTATCTGTGTTTCAGAGCCTGGAAAAACTGAAAAGTGAAAGCTTCGACTTGGCAACGAAGCCCAGGATGGAATGCGAAGAAGGACAGTATTAGCTGGAGTGTGTCTATCTGAGAAACCCTTTGTACACGTTAAGGTGTAAAACCCAAGGAGGAAGAAAGTCGTCTATGAGGGGCTGAATTGCAAGCAGGTGCTGAAAGGCAGAACAGTTTTCCTCTCAGAGACGTGGTGGAGAGTCAAGCAATGTTCTGGTAGATCTGGCGAAAGGCTTTAATTTGAGCCTTACTTCCCTCCAGGGAGGAGCAGCGTGGTATCGGAGAGCAGGATGAATCAGCTGATGGACCTTTACCGCGTTTGGCTCCTGTGCTCACGCTAAATTGCTCCCACAGCAATCTTGCCGTGGCTTAAATAAATTGAGGTCAAAGAGACAAGAAAATACATAATTTAACCTAAAAGAATCTTCTGTTTGGACAGCTGTATTAATAGAATGCAAGACTTAAGTTTGCACTTTGAAAGAGACTTAATATTTGGCAGTAATTGTAAGCTTGTGTTGTGGTAAGCTTTCGGATGTGTTTTTTGCACGCGTATCTACAGTAAAAGGTTCACGGACATGAGTTGTTCTGACTGGACAAATTTCTCACATTTACTGCAGTGCTTGGTAGTACGTCAGGATAATGGCAAGCCTGAGACTGTGACAGCTCCATCATGCTGCTGATAATCTCAGGAATCAAATTCTCAGTGTTTCACATGAACCAGGTAGACATAAAAAGTGAGGTTATTATGCATTAATATGTAATTGAGCAGGCATTCTGTGAGTTTTGTAGTAGAAACTGACAGGAAGGTGGACGAGAGCTTGAAATTACCATGATGAACAACAGCAGGACCAGGTTGCTGAGTGTAAGCTTTGCTCAGTAAGAGCAAAACCCTCCCTATTATCACCCCTGTGTTCAGCACAAATCCAAAACATAGCTCCTCACCAGCCACTGCGAAGAAAATTAACTCTGGCCCAACCAAAACCAGCACAGCACCCAGCCCTGAATGTCTTTTAGGAGTCCATAATGAATGGACAAATGGATTTCAGGTACTGCCTGTCTCTTTCCCTTGACACTAAAAGGAGCCTGAAGAAGTATTTTAGAAGAGATGCGTGTCTTGTAGGCAGTTTGAGGTCAGATGAATTTTGTGCTGGGTGAGCTTGCAGCAGCATGAGAAATGGTACTCTAGTGTGGCAAAAACCATTTCTATGCGTATGAATGAGGTGTAAAATCACAGTAGGTCATTTCAATTCCTAAACCAGTTTTTTCTTTCTCTTGCAGGTGTTTCTACCAGTTACATCTGTGATGGTGGCAGTATTTTTCTTCCCAGTTTTAGCTCCTGTAGCCTGGTCTCCAAACCTGCAACATGTTTACGCTTTCCTCTTTATGCTGGGAAGTCTTATTGTTTATCTGCCTTTTATACATTTTAAATTGCACTTTGCATTTCTTGGTAAAATTACTTGCCACTCAGAGCTCCTGCTAGAAATCTCTCCTGCTGATGCATCTGCTGAGGGCACATGTGAATAGTGTTTAATCCCAGTATAACTGAGAGCCAACAGGATTTTGTTTAGCTGAGAGTATGAAAGGTACAAGTTAAATGTGATGTATAGGTGTGCATGCAGGTGTGCATATGTATATATAGAGACAGATGAATGTACATGAATTGCATGTCTATATACATATATAAATATATATGCATATATATATATGGGTAGGCATTAGCATAGGGAATTAGAATGTATATATTTTTGTCTGTGTGTGTATGCATACCTATACATAAATGTGTAGGCATAGTAATTTATTAAGTGCAAAGAATTTCATTTAAACTTGTAAAATCTGTAAAATGCTCTCTCTTGTTCCTGAAGACAGTTAAAATAAGAAATAAGACTAAATTACAACACAAATCATTATCAGTATTATCATATAATAAATGAGTAAATACATACTTAACACCATCATTATATAAATGTACTTTTGGTCTCCAAACTCATTAGTCTGGATTATTCTTGGTTCGTAGTTGCTCATCTATCAGAACTTCCAGTTTTAAAGGCTTTATTGTTCTGTTCATCTGCTGATTTTTTTTGGTTGGAATTGCTTTTTAATAAGAATCTTTAAGGAGCATCATAAAATTGACAGATCTTTTTTGATCCCCAAAAAACTGTGCATTTTAGCTATTTTAGAACAACACATACAAATTCAGGATGAAATCTTACACAGCATTAAATAAGGTGATAAGAATGACTTACCCTCTTCATCACAGCAATAATACTAAAAAAATGTGGATTACTTTACTAAATTGTTAAATCTTAGCATTAATATTACTTTATTCCTCATTTTCTTTTTGGTGTTTTGAGAAGTAAAAGGCCCCTTCCCCCCCATTTTTATTTTGTTTGTGAAGGCAAGACAAATTCTCTTTTCTTTTGATAATTGGGCCATGTTAAGTTCATGTGGTATTTAATCTTAAAAGCAAAGAGCCATTGCACAAGAAACATCACTTACTTAGGTGATTAATCTGTTAATATATGCTGCTATTTTTATAACTGCAATAGAATTACATGTGTAAAGCAGTTTTTCAAATTTGCCGATGAAAGCTCAGCAACACAACCAGTAGATGGCCCCAGCCTAACATGTCCCTTACTCCGTGGTGCCCTGGTTTGCTGGAAGTTGGATTGGTGAAGGAGTCCTTGCTGGAATATTCAATGCACTGATACATCAAAAATTAGGGCTCAGAATGATGGATAAAGACTTTATTCATACCTGCCCAAAATACAGGTACCCTTCCATAAAGCTGAGAACCAACTGAACATTAAACTGAACATTTAAGGAGATTTGAGTTTGCACAAATGTAAACAAGTACGTGAAGAAAGTACCGTTTCTCACAGGTGGTGATGCACACAGAATGAAAATTTGAAGTAAAATTTAGACCATTTAAAATGCTGTAGGGAGTAAAGTCTTTGCAAGTGAGAAGCTGAGCTGGAGATTGGATCCTGTTGAAAGCAAGACAAGAATAAATCTGTAGTTTCATTCAATATTGCTATTGGAAAAATCATTTCTCTTGGTATTTAAATTTAAAAAATCACAAGACTCAACGAAGTTTTACAGCAGTAATATTTTAAGAATTGAATTCTACTGGGTAATAAAAGGAAGGAAGGATTTTACTGTGACCAAAGCACCAACCAGGGATTTGTAAATGCAGGTGTGGTGCCTGGCAGTGACACAGATTTTCAGCTGATCTGTGTCAAATAATTTATTTAAACCTGTGTTTTAATATGGAAATAAAAGTGAAAGTCATAAGTTTCAAAAAGTGCATGTGACAATAATATTGTGCTGTAGCCCAGGTGGTTAGAAAAAGCAAGCATCAAAGGGAAGTTGCTCAATTGGATGTGTAATTTCTTATATCTGCTTGAGCGTGTTTATACACTAAATCCATAAACTGTTGGGTACCTAGTGAATACATATGTCAGGGTACGTTTGGGTAATTGGAGCATGTATCTGTTAAAGATACAAACTTTGAATTTAGAGGTTCAGCAGTTTCAACATATTAGAGAACTAGAAAGTCCTAATAAAATGCAATATGAAATAAAGTGCATTCATGTATCCATCCATGC
This sequence comes from Cnemophilus loriae, assembly GCA_013397755.1. NCBI lineage: Eukaryota > Metazoa > Chordata > Aves > Passeriformes > Corvidae > Cnemophilus > Cnemophilus loriae. Next base: position 4,569,067 of record VZTF01004030.1, read on the forward strand.
CATGTTTTAGATGGAAACAAAGGAAGTATAGCTAAAATTATTCACTGACTTTGGATGCCTAAGATGAAGTATCTTGGACCTGGTATTTCATAGTAATTAATAAATTTAGACTGCCTATAGTCCTCTAGAATTAAGTTCCAAGAATACTAAAAGAGGAAAGAAGGACAAGTTATCTCAGTCAGTTTGGTTTAGATGATGAGCAGGTATCCTAAAGCTCAACTTCTGACTAGCTGTGGATAGCTGCAATTCCTTTAGGGTCTAAAGTCTATGAAATGTTAAATTACAACGATGAGATTTTAATATTCCACAGCCCAAGCTAGGAGGATTTAAAATAGGGTATACAAAATGAGGAAAACAGAATGAACGACAATTTTTTAAAATTATGATTAAAATTATTCCAGTATGGTCTTGGATTTTATAGAGAAAGAGAAGTTTGAATTTCTCTGGGCAATACTCAAATTCCTTAACCTAGCAACTGTTCTGCAAGTGCTACCTCATTCATTATATCGGTGCTACCTCATTCATAGTATCAAATTACTCTTCTACGGCAAATGACAGATTGGCAACCTCACATTTAGTGTCTTCTTCAACACGAACTGTTCACTTATTCCCAGATCCAAGTGAGATGGGAATCTTCTGAAAAAAGCCCTCTCATTAAATGACCTGAAAAGGTATTCATACAGCTGAGATGACTTAACATTATAAAAGCAATCTCAGATATTTCTGATCTCCTGAATGAGGTGACGTTCTCTTAATGCAGCCTTTCTTTTGCATAAGTTTTTTTTAATATGAAATCACAAAGAAGCAAATACAGAATTAAATTTATAAAGATTTCTTATTGTGCTGGATCATTCCAGATTTTCAAACACTAATTGTAAAGAACGGAATTCAATATTGTAACTAGTATTAACTACTGTAGCCAAGGGCAATTCAATATTTTAATATTACAGCTTGTTTCAGTGACACTAGTGGGTCTCAGCTGCTTTCCTACTTGAACATACATCAGAAAATACTATATAGAAGTGTGACTGTTTCAGTACTAGAATACATCAGACATTAATTTAAATTGTTAATTCATTTTTTTACCTTTGACTTAATAATTCTTTTAATTCATACTTGCGTATTTCATAAGTTCAACCGCACAACAAATAAGAATAAAATGTGGATCTTTTTTTCCAGTACTGTACTGGACCAGTTTGACATGTAACCTCCCTAGCTGTTTTTCTTGGTTCCTATCAAAATATATGTTTGTATGTGTGCATTACCTTTCTTTTGTTCTTTATCTCCTTAAAAAGCACATCTTAAAAAATGTTTATCAGTCCTATTTTTAAAAATTACTTGTAGTTATACATCATGCTAACTCCGTGTGTGTTGACTGCTTTAAAAAAAAAATCCATAGGTGAAACCCAGCCACGGTACAGAAGAAATAAAAAAAATGCTTGGAAAAATAATGGAACAGCTAATATGAAACTAATCAATAAATAATTAAAAGTGAATAGCAGAATTAATGCAAATTCATTTGTGTTTCTGGAAAGTAATCTGTGTTGGGTTTGGCTGAGATAGAGTTCATTTTCCCACAGCAGCCCTCGCAGTGCTGTGCTTTGCATTGGTAGCTGGACAGGTACTGATAACACACCAGTGCTTTGGCTACTGCTGAGCCACACAAACTTTTGCTATTCTTTTTTTGCTTTAGTAAACTGCCTAATCTCAAGCTACTGGTTGTTTCCCATCTTATTTTCTCTTACCTGTCACCCTGGGAGTGTCTTGGTGGGCTTCCAGCCAGGGTCAACCCGCTACATAATCCTATCAAACCATCTTCACATTGTATTTTCTGTAATACTGGTTGCCTAAAGGATGAAGAAAATTGGGATTTAGAGGTCTGTTGAAGCTGTAGTCTTTGACAAAGTTTTACACCACTACAAATCGATATATTTTATTTTGCAATCTTAGAACAAAGTAAGTTGGATTTTTTCATCATGCAGAGCTGCTAAAATGAGCCTTATTAGCAAGCCCTTGTGCTATGGCGTAATATTGGCTGGAGACTTTGTTTTGAAAGCAGAAGAAGATATTGTTGTTCCTGGCAGCGAGTGGTTGGGCTGAGACGTCCCTACGTGCCACTACGTATACGATAAGTTTTTGTTGAGAGGGTGATAAGGTTGTCCAGAGAACCTGTGGATGCGCCACCTGTGGAAGTGTTAAGGCCGGGCTGAATGGGGCTGGGAGCAATCTGGCCTAGTGGAAGGTGTCCTTATCCATGGCAGGAGTGTTGAACTAGATGGTTGCTAAAGGTCCCTTCTAACCCAGGCTGATGTATGATTCTGTGATTGTCAAGTGTTGGGCATCAGGTGCCCTCCGCAGTAGAGTCCCACCAGGGACTCGGGGGTTGGGCACGATCAAGCTTGGAACTTTGTGGGGGCACTGCCAAGCAACCTGACAAACATTCCATAAACATTCCACTGCAGTTGGTCAGGTAGTGTCTCCTGCTGCTTCTGGCTTGTTTTAAGATTTACAATTCAAAGACTGTGCAGGGGAGGATGTATTTGTCAGGTGCTTCATGTTTAAAGATTTTGGATACAGCCAGTGTTTAAATTGGGCACTGGTGTCTTCATTTTGGGATTGCCAGTTGTAGAGAGATCTTCACACCAGAGCATCTTTTGTGTGTGGGCTGGTTTCTTGTGAACTGAAATGATCACTTAATGTTGTGACTTTCAGTAAATTTAACTTTCTCTCTAAACTGATCTTGGCACCAGAAGTGCCTTCATGTTTAATTAACTTTTCTTTCATGCTTGTGAATAATTTTATAATGTCCTGTTGAGTTAAGAAATGGCAGAAGGTTGGATACAGGCAAAGTGAAGCAGTCCTAGTATTTCTGCTTGTGTGTCTGTAACTTAATTGTCCTTGTGAAGCCCAAATTGACATTACTTTCTGAAAGGTTTTCAAAGTGTATCAGCAGGCAGATATTTTTTTTCTAGCACATATAGTTATGGAAAATCATCATGAGACCTTAATTCCAGTTGAGAGAAGAATAAGCAACCTGTTGTCTGAGGATGGCTGTGAACTAAAAGTGACTTAATGCTATCGTGCAGAGCAACCTAAGTGCTATGGAAAACTGCCATAATTTCTTCTTGTTATCTTCCTATGATCTTCAGAATTCTCTTTTTTTCCCTACTAAATGAGATTCTATTTGTACTGTGTTTGGCAAGAGGGGAAAACAACCTGAAAACAATGTGTGTTTGCAAATCCTCAAACACTTTTTAAATCTCTCTATAAAATCTAAACATTTGACCTAATTTTTAAGTAGTGTTGAAAAACTTGGCTAAGTGTCAATGACTCTTGGTTTGTGCACACTATATTAAAATATCATGCTGACTATATGTGTTGTTTTCAGTGGGGTTTTTTTGTACTTGCCTATCTTTGCTCTTACATGTCAACTTTGTATCTTAGTACTGCAGAAACAGTCTTGCAAAAAAAAAGGATGACACAGAAAAGACGCCTAGACGCCTAGACCAGGGGGTGTTCCACTGCACAGAAGTAGTAGATACTAATTTAATTTGCTATTTTAATTTTTATTTTATTTACTATATGAATGGCATTTCACGTAAAGAAATTATTTAGTTATAATTTTAATTTAGATGAAAAAAACTTTTTCCAAAGCATAGTGTAGTCTAAACTAATATTTTATTCTTGCTCTCTAATTATAATTTAACATCTTACTATTACAGTCATGCCACAGCTACGTTCTAAGGTGGAGGAAATGCCTTCTTCAGAAGACATGAAAGAGCAGTGATATGCTGAAACACATCTTATACTATGCTTGCTGAATTTCCTTATGATTTTTGAATGGACAAAAATAAAACTCCCAGCTTTTTACAAATAGCTGTCTCAGGGCTTGGGTTTTCATTCAATCTTACTAAAAACTGAATTCACTGATACCTGCTGTATCTGTGCTTGTTCTCATGCAAGACTTGCCTGTGCGCTCAAGTAGTCCCCTGTCCCAAGAGGAACTCATGTTAAAATGATAGACACTAATCAATCATATTTCCTCTGTCTTGGTTTTGCTCTATTAAATCAAGTTAGTCCACTGTCCTCTTGAATGCCAGGCACTTTGTTTTTTAAACATATCCATAGCCTGCTTTCATAGTTGTTTTTGGTGAGACGTGAATTCCTTTGTGGTTTGTTTCAAACAGAATTGACCGTCGTACTTTCCAAATCATCTCTCAAGTGCCAGTATGATTTTTTTTTTTTTCTGCCAAGAATTGCCTTGTCCTGGGTTCTACCACACTCTTGGATAATTAACCCGTGACTAATTGATACACTCAGTTTTGTGTCTGGCCAAGTGTTTAACCTTCTACTAATCTACTAAACCCTATTTTAGAGTAGAAATCCTTGTTATTAATCCTGGGTTCCAGAGTGGTGTTCCTATTCCCTCTTCCTGTGTGTTAATTTAATCTTTTGCATGTATGGAGTGCCTTGAAAATAATACTGTAAAGGCACCAGATATGCCCACAGGTTTTCTTCATATTTGTGTCTGATTTTGCCTGTTTCTTTTAATTAGGAAAGTCTAGATATGGAAACAACTGGTGAAGAAACAACTGACAATCCAGGTAGCATTGTGGGCTAGTTCTGTTTTAAATTTCCTTGACTATGCCTTAGCCAGAAGCTTTTTCTTAAGCAGTTGCGATGGACTGAACTACTGGGTATTTTTCATCTATTAAAAAATCTGTGTTGCTCTTGACATTACAAGCCATGGCCACAGATTTTAGGGCTGTACTGGTAAAGAGCTCATGGGTATTCAGACAAAAATGTCCCAAACCCCAGTGTTTTTCCAAAACACGTGCATGATAAAAGGCTGTACACAGGAGGGAATACCTGTCGTGTAGCACATTTTCAATATATCATTATTTGCAACAGTACTTGAGGAGTTTAATGTTCTGTGCCGTAATTTCATCATAAGGAAGTGAAGCAAAAGGAAAAAAGCTTTGCTTTGTTGAATGCCATCAAGATACATTGGAAAGTAGGTTATAGGCACAGTTTTTCTTAAGACCTAATTTCTTGCCTGTAAGCAAGATTTTTTAAATGGAAATACATGCACACGCTCAACTTTAAATTTCCTACCTTCATTCTGCCAGTAAATTTTCTTAAACATCTGTGTCCTGTGCACATTCTCTTTTTTTCCGATTTGGGATCCTTATTGTTTTCCGGTAAAAAAAATGACCTATCTAGCCTTGAAAGAATAGTAATTAAAGAGACTTTATAATCTTACTCGTGTGTTTTAGAGTTCTCCTTAAAAATCAGATGTGTTTTTTTTCACTTCTACTGTGTGCTGATTAACCCCTGCCTGCCTTGAAACTTCCCCTGAACTTAGAGATGGGTGATACACATCCTGTTTCCTGCCTCTTTGACTATCCTGCTTTATCTTAAACTTGTTTGTGACATTATTCTAAATTCTTTGCTTTCAGCAGAACCTAGAAAATGTGAGACAGATTCTTCAGTCCAGTCTTCATCTGTCTCAGAGAGAGATTCATGCAAAGGGAATAAAAGGTTTGTGTATGGTTAAGTGATAGTTCTTCTTTCTCAATAGTGCTGTCACATGACTCAGTAATGCTTTCAAGGGGTTTTGGACTGGTGGCAACTACAGATAAAAAATATGATTATTATTGTGGTAGTATGAGAGTATAAAGAAAACAAACACAGACAGGGGGAGGCCATTCTTTTTACTAGCCATCAGATTTTATTTGAAAATGCAGTATTTATAGTCACTGGTAAGGTGATGATGAGGGTTGTGGCTGAGACTGTGTAACTGACATTCATTTGTTCTGGCACTGAAGCCAGAATCTCCCTCTGAAAACCTTAGACTATTTAATCTTGACAGATGAAAATTATTTTCTTAAAACCAAAGACAGTTTAGTTAGAGGGAGAGCCTGTATGGAAGTTTTAATGGATTTTTTTTTTTTTTTTAATCACTCAAACACTGATCCTGATGTCTCTTTGGAATCAGTTCATATTTCTGTATGAAACTATCCTTAAACAAGAAAAATGTTAAATGAAAATCTAGTTTATGAATTGCAATAGTAATGACAAAGGGATGTCAGATCATGTAAACAGTTAGAGCACGGAGAGCGCCTTCCCTTGCTAGATAGGAACACTTTGTTTGGTATCCTTGAAAGCAGACGGTTATGGAAGGAAGGGGTTTTGAAGCCAAATTTTAAAATAAGTTTAAAGTGTTGATGTTTCACAGAGTGGCTACATAATGCTAAGTGAAACTAGATTTGTGTGTCTGAGAGAGAGAGATTGGACAAAAGGAGTAACTTGACTAAGAAATTTCTTTGCACACTAGTGAAACATTTTACCTTCCTAAGAAAAATCAAATATTGCTGTCACAAGGAAAATCACATAATGTACTTTGAAATCAGATAAAACGTCCAATGATCTGAAAACTTACTAGATTTCAAAGTAAACTCTGAGGTAGTGTTCACTTAAATTTTGGTATTACTTAGGGTGCATATTAATTTTTTACTTGTTTCAATGTTTGCAGACAGAGATATGGAGTCCTCAGCAGTGATTCCCTTTCCTCTTCTGATGATGATGAGAATTTTGAAATACAGAGGAAGAAGAGAAATTTAAGGAGGTTAATGAAATTGGAGAATAGGGGAGGGAGGAGTCTACCTTGGAGGACTTTGCATATGCCTAACTGTGAAGAGTTGCTGTCTTCATCTTGTACCCTTTCTAAACTGGAGAAATATTTAATCATACCTGTTGGTATTGACAACTGTAAACGGAGTCTCTAAAACTAGATTTTTAGCATTGGCTTTTAATAAGAAATTTGCTTTCTAGGTGGGAATGGGAAGAAGTGTAGAGATACACACTTTGATGTATTTTCTTGATGTAAAACTATACTGCTTCTGTGCTTTACCATTGTTTTTTCCAGAACAAAAAACACTATAAGAGAAAATGTTATAATTAGGGGAAATGGGTTTTGTTACTTAACAAATGCCCTAGAAATATTAATTTAGTAACAGTCTAACAAATGAGTTTTCAGCCTGACATCTTTCAGATGTGTATCTTCTGGCACACACATTCCAAAGTCCTCAGAAAGGTCCAGGAGTGGTGGGCAGCCTTTATAATGTCAATCCCCACTGAAATAAGTATTCTTCAGGGCTGTAACTTTTTGAAGGTAAAAGCTAAAACTATTTGAAAGATGTCAGTGTGTTTGGGAAGTATGTTCCATCATACTAATCAAGGTCAGCCCATGGTCTCCCCATATGGAATAGTTGTTCTAAGCTTGCATTCCTATATGTGCTGTGTTGACTGGCTTGGATATTCATAAGTGCTAAGACTTGTTAGAACAATCAACTCAGTTTATTGTCTGGAGTGACCAGTTTCCTTTATCTACTCATAGCCATTAAAAGTAAAAAGTTGGAATGAATATTTAACTATTTAGGAAGTTCATGCTGATTTATAAGGCCTTCTGAATTCACTTACTATCATTAAAAAATCAAAAATCTTCTATCTGCATTGTAAGTTAGAAAGCACCTTTTTTTCCTTCTTAATTCAAATCAGATCTCTTCTGGTCAGCTTTCAGAAAGGTGCCTTAACGGGAGTTGACAAGGATACCATGAAAATTGGAGGAAGTGTGGCTTGTGTGGAGCAAATGCAAGTAGATGGTTCAGTAAGTATTTTTGATTCATTGTGGCAGTGAGACATTTGCAGTATTTATGAAAGCTTCTGGTAATGGGCCATTTACAACTCCCTTGGTTTACAGTTTTCTCTCAAGCAGTCCAGCTTCTCATGGAACCTTAGTGAGGCTGCAGCTTTCTTTAACATATAAAATGTGTTCTGTTGACTTCATCTTTAGGTACAGTTTGATGGCGTGGGTGGTCTTTCTGACCACATTTCATCTTTAAAAGAGATGGTCATTTTTCCATTGCTTTATCCTGAAATCTTTGAGAGATTGAAAATTGAACCTCCAAGGTAAGAGACACCATTTAAAACTCTAAGTTCTAATATACCTATTTTCAGGAGAATTCAACTGGGGCATCAATATGTTTTCATGCTTAAAAATTCTCAGCAGTGTTGATTTTTTTTTTAACAGTAGTAGAATTTAAAAAAAAAATTGATAGAATCCAGTATATGCTTAGGTCCAAAGATTTACTGTATGGTGAGACTATCCTTTCAAAGTGTCTTGCCTTTCAAAGGTGGAGTTGGAGATTTTTTTCTTTAACACTCTATATGTAAGCGGACCTGATTAGTTTGTAAGCAGGAAGTACTCTCTTCTGGTAGTCAAATGTTTATTTAGTGAAAGTCCACTTGTCTCTGCTACCAATTCTTTTTATTTTTCAAGTTCTCAAGTATCAGTTTTGCAACTGATAGGACGTGCAACTAGAAACTTGCAGTGTTTGTTGTGCTTAACCTAAAATAAGAATCTGTTCTCTTTTTACCCAGCTAAGTGGCTTCTGTGTTACCAAAAAAAAGAAAAAATTAGTGATTTAATTGTTAGCTTTATATATTCTTGGTCAACAAAACTCAGTCATGGCGTAATGAACTAGGACCTAAAATTCTTTGACTTCAGTAACATTAAAAGTCGTTCAAAATAGAAAAAAAATATTTCTGTGCTTTGCGTCTTTATTCATTGAAATTCTTTTTTGAAGCAGCAGTGTACTGGCTTTTCTGGTTGATGTAAATGCAGAAATCCAGAATATCTTTCCAGCTTTAGAATACTTCTTCTTCCTTTATCACCAGCAAAGGGAAATCAATTCCAGCAACTCAAAGCTTTTTAAGGGAGAAATAAATGTTTTGCTATAAAATCTAGCCTTACATGAAAACAAGAATGAGTATGGAGTACCTCATTGGAAAATGAACTGGTGATTCCTAAGTTAGCTTTGTCTCAGAGTCTGCATTGGAAGTTTGTTCTTGTTTGGCTCCAGCCAGCTCTGCTGGATTGTCAGAAGCTTTGAAAGTGTCCTTTTGGGATGCTGCAAGCTTTTATCAAGGTTTTGTATTTCTGCATTATCCTCTTTACTGATTTTGTTTGCTGCCTTGTGGAACCGTGCAGGAACACTTTTGACTTTTCTCACACTTCAGCTCTCTTATCCATGAGGTGTTTTGTTTAGGAGAGCAGAGCTGTGTGTTTTAAGGATGGGGTTTGTAATAGGTGCTTTTCCATGATGTTTTTTTCTTATGTGAATTTTTTTTTTAATTTATTTTTTTTGAATTGCAGAGGCTGTCTATTCTATGGTCCACCAGGGACTGGAAAGACGCTGCTTGCTCGTGCACTTGCTAATGAATGCAGTCAAGGTGACATGAGAGTAACCTTTTTTATGAGGAAAGGTGCCGAGTGCCTGAGTAAATGGATAGGAGAATCTGAACGACAGCTTCGTTTATTATTTGAGCAGGTAAGGTTGAAATGTGCCATGTGTTCTGTCTGAGTTTGAAGTAAATTTCTATGGTCAACAAGAACTCACTCTTTTTCATGTTTTGTCAGCTCCTTCCACTGAAACAGGATTGACACAGTTTCATTTTTCAGTGGAGTTTTAGGGGCTTGAAATCTTGAGATGTATTGGGAAAGATTAGTAAAGGAAATACAAAAATCCTGCAAAGCGTCACCACTACTATCCCTCCCCCTTCCCCCCCCCACCCCCAAAACAACAAACCAAACAACCTCCCAAAAAGTCACAAAAAATATTTCAAGAAGCAAGAGGTGGTGGCTTAAGATCAGAGGGAAAGAGATGCAGGTGGAAAGCATGTTCATTTAAATTGGTTACAGAGGGTTGCTTCCAGAACCTGTAACTTAGCTAAGTCTTGTCTCTGTTCTTGTGCTTGCCAGATAGATGTAAAAACTACTGGTATGGTTTGTTTCTTGTCACCCAGTCTCTGTGGGTTGACATAGGCAGCTGTCTTTGGTTACTCGTGCCACTTTACTCTGTTAGCTCAATGAGAGTTTGAAAAATCTAGTTTGTGCCTTTTCAACCATGATATTTTTCATGCATTTTCTCTTTCAAATAGGGCTGTTTTCCTGATGTCAATATTCCTGTATTTTCTTTGTAGGCCTATCAGATGCGACCTTCAATTATTTTCTTTGATGAGATTGATGCTCTTGCTCCTGTACGGTCTGATAAACAAGACCAAATTCATAGGTAGGAGATGTCTTCTATCTACATAGAAGCTGCTTGATCTTTGTGAAAAAAAGATGGCAACTTATTTAACTTCAAGTGACCCATTCATTTTTCCTGAAAATTAGTAATTCCATGCAACTGAATCTCAGATGATTTTTAAACAGTAATTGAAAACAATTTGCTGAGCTTGATATCAGCAAAAGGTCTGTGTTACCTTATCTGTGTTTTATTATGAGTTAAAATGAGTCTTTTTCTAAACAGCATCTCATCAACAAAAATTTGTCCTTTTTGAGTGATCGTTGGACAAGGTTATTTGTAACTGAAGAAAATTTATTAAGCCGGTGAATGAAAATCATATTTTTCTGTTAGCTCTGTTGTGGGGACACTTCTGGCACTTATGGATGGCTTAGCCAGCAGAGGAGAGGTTGTGGTAATAGGAGCCACCAACAGACTGGATTCTATAGATCCTGCTTTACGAAGACCTGGACGCTTTGAACGAGAATTCCGCTTCAGTTTGCCAAACAAAGAGGTCAGAACTTCCACTCAACCTTAGTGCTTATGTGGCAAAGTCCATCTTTATAACAAACCCCTGTAATAAGGCACGATTGTGCAGCGGTGCAAGGCTCCATCCGTAGCGTACAGCTTGGACAAAAGAGGGATATGTGGGGACATTGCATTGTACTGTGCAAGGCAGAGCTTGCACTGAATATATATGATTACGGTGATTTCAACAAGTAGTTAGTTCTCTAGTTAGTTTTGGTTTCTCTGTGAGTGGTGAAGAAAATGGGATGCTGGTAGTAACTGAAATGTATAAGAAAGAATGAATGTATGAATTAGTTATAAACTACTTCTATAGCATCTTGAAAGTGAAATAAAGGGTGAGAGAATTCCTCCTTGGTAGCAAAAACTTTGATCAAGGCTGATGCTAGAGCAAATTAAGTATGTTGGGATCTTACTGGAAGTTATTGACAGGGACTTGGACAAAGATGTGAGGGATACTGCACAGGTGCAGGGCTTGGGAAGCATTTAGTTCAATGGCAATAGTTAAGTAATACAAAAATGGGTATATAGCAACCAAAAAATGTTGAAGTGGGGGAGATAGTGTGCAAAACTGGAGACGTCTTTTTGTGTTTTCTCTCTGGATATCTCTAATATTTCTTTGCACTTCGTAGAAAAAGGATAAAAGGCTTATTGGATTGAAAGCTAGTACAAGTGCACTAAACAGTGCATTTAGCACAAACATTTTTCTCCAGTTTTCATCTGCTCTCAGGAACAGGGGATGAGGTGCCATGAAAAAGATCTAATACGTGATTCCCTCCTGTGGTAGAATTCCAGAAATCTGCCATAATTAATCTGTGTACCAAAAAATACTTCAGGAAATGTTGCTGAATTTGAGAGAATTTTCTCTGATGAAAAATCTGTTTGCAGATCAGGATTTTACAATGATTTTTTTTGTTGAGACTGATTTGGCCTCACATTTGTAAAAACTGACTTTTATGGAAGATGTAAATGCCTTTTACTTCACTGCAGCCCCCAGCAAGAGTTCAACGTAACAAGTTCAGAATTATTAAATTTCTTGCTTGAAGAAGCAGGCAGTGTATTAATAACTGACCTTAAAATAGTAAAAAGTTTAGCAGATAAGAAAAGTATTTGTGTTGGTATAAGGGGTTTTGTGGGTTTGTGTTGTCATTGTTCTTTTAAGAGAAAACGTAGGGCAAATTAAAATGCAACTGTTTTCAGGCAAGAAAAGAAATTTTCAAAATTCACACACGAGACTGGAACCCGAAGCCATCGGACAACTTACTTGAAGAGCTGGCTGAAGAATGTGTTGGTGAGTTTGAAAACAGTGTGGGTTACTACATGTGGCTTGAGTCCTAGGGAACCTGAGCTTGTACCAGGGCAGTACTCAAGCTCTTGTCCCTTGCTGCAGAGAGAGGCAGTGAGGAGGCAGTTGGCATGCCTTGGGAGCAAAGTTAGGCACTGCTTTCAGTTTTCCTTTTGTCTCTCAGAACATTGAATGAGTTTGGGACATCTTTCCTGGGAACAAAGTTTTGACCAGCCGGCTGCTGCCTAAGTGCAGAATATCAGGCTGTGAGCCTTTAAATTGTCTCTTAGCCTGGTAATTTCTGGCTGCATACAAAGTCTTTCAGTGTTGCACTTTAGAAATATTGGCCTTGAATTCTGTTTTGTCTGAGATTGACATAACATTTGATTCTTGTTTTGTTTATTAGGATACTGTGGTGCTGATATTAAAGCCTTATGTGCTGAAACTGGTCTCTGTGCTTTGCGGCATCGCTACCCTCAGCTATATGAAAGCAGAGAGAGACTGCAGATAAACATGGATTCCATTAAAATAAAAGCAAATGATTTTTCCTTGGCCATGCAGAAGACTGTTCCAGCTTCACGGAGGGTTGTGCCTTCCCCTGGGCGAGCGCTATCAGCTATTTCGAAGCCACTGTTAGAAAACACACTGGAAAGGATTTTACAAACCTTGCAGAGAGTATTTCCCCATGCCGAGCTTGCACTAAAGAAGGACCAACAGCAAGGTATAACATCTACATCCACTTGTTTAAAAATCTGCCAAAGCAAAAGCTGGTGATTTATGAAATCAACATACACAAACCTCTCAGCTGTACTGGCAGCACAATTTTATACTTTGTGTGTGCACAGTGCAGGGTGCAGCTGTGAGTGACTCACAAAAGCAGTTGAGAACTATGCATTCTTTGCTGGAGCACTCTGTTTCTTACAGTAGCTAACATCACATTTATCACTTGCAGGGAGGAATCTAAGCTTTAAATTATTAGCACCTCTTTTCAAATAAATGCTTAAAGCAAGAGAAGTATTTTTCAGGTGTCTGGGAACTACATAAGTTGTTCCTTACCATCTTTATTCTAAGGAGAAACACCCACTTTTTTGTCAACAGAGAGATAATACCCGATGCAAATCATGGAACATGGGACAGCTTTGTAGAGACTCGTGCAATCTGCTTTGATTTGTGGTAGAATGAACTCTTCAGAAAATAGCGTTCAAATGATGAAGTACAAGAGAAGTGTTTTCCAGCAACGATTTTGAAGGTGTATTAATGCAAGAGAGAGATACGGACTATACAAGAAAGTTAACAAATCGCTCTTCTCTTTAAATCCTATTTTAGGAAATTATGTGGTTGACAGTGATGAGGAATCACCATCAATCTCTGAAGAGAAGACAACTCATAAAACGCCTGATCGCAAAAGGGCAGAATTCCGCACTTTCAGCAGGTGTGTTTGTCCCTGTTATGGCTCCATTTTTAAGATGGCTGAGTGTGTGAACTGTTTTGGTGTGAGGGATGCTAGATGAAGGAGTTGAGAGTGTGTGTTTGTGGTGATCAGTATTTGCCAGATGTAAGTGTGAAGATACAACTAGTTGCTACTGTTCTAACTGAGTACACTGCCCTGACCCATCAAACTGAGCTGTTGTGTGGGTATTTGGCTGGACAGTTCCGCTCTGGGATTTAAGACCTATTACTTAACGCAGCCAAAAAAGTAGCAGACATGCTGGGGACTGTCAGGATTTCTTAGCAGAGGCAGAGTCTTTGAGAAAGTAGGCTTTGATAATCTTCCTCTTCATGGACCAGCTTATTATTTTGTGGTACAGGGAGAGTATTTACCAAAAAAAAGTGCATAGGAAAAAACTTAAATGTCTGCCTATTCATCTCTCATTTTTAACTTGTCTTCTTATTGCTGTAGAAATCCTCGTGACCAGCCAACATCTTACAGGCCACGGTTCTTACTAATTGAAGAGCCAGGATCTGGGCAAGCTTCTGATTTGGCAGCTGCAGTGATACATTCCCTGGAAAAGTTTCCAATTTATACTCTAGACACACCAGCTTTGTTTGCTAGCACATCACCAGATGAAACATGTGTACAGGTAGTTTTTTTCTCATTAGTCTCATTGGATTAGTGTATAAACTAGTGAAGGAAGCAAAATTCACTGTCAATATAAGTGGCCTGATTTAAATGTGCTGCTTTGCTTACTGCTGTCTGAAAAACCACTTTTCTGATGGAATGATACCAGGTAAGGATTTTATACATAGCTATGTTTTCCATTTGAAATGTAACAGGGAAAATGTTACTAGCAGCTCAGGAAGATGGGAAGTGCTGCTAATAAACCCCTCTTTGTGGCAAGAAATCCTGCTGGTCTCATGTGGAATTTAGAAAGTTGTTTTTATTGCTTCTTAAGACTCTGTGCTACCAGTAGATGGCTCTGCATCAACCTCACGGCATGTCAATGCACATTTTGTAGCCTTTTTTTTAGTTATATTTGTAGGGCAGCCAAGGTTTCAAGGAAAAAACTTTCTTGTTTGTTTGGTGTTTTTTTACGTATATAGCTTTTACTGCTGCAGTACATGCAGCAAAAGCATTAAAATTCGTGGAATACTTCGATTTGTACGGTGTTGAGTTTTCATTAGCTAGGAAAAGCAAATATAAGCAGCTTAGTGCTATTTTGCTTTTTTACTTTTGGGCAGTAAATCCACTTTGTTTTTTGGCATCGCTGTAATAAAATATTTTGATCTCTAGTAGCAACATTTGAGAGCTGTACAAGTTAGGACAGACACATTATGTGACTGGATACTCATTTGTCTCATAGGAGGAGCAAGTCCTTTGCACATTTTTAATCTGAAATGGTGCACGGAGAAGTTTGTCGTGTGAAAGCACTGTTCCACTTCCCTCATGCCGTAGATGCGTGTTGTCTTCTGTGACTGAGGTGCCATCTGTAGGCAGTGGCTTGTGGTTTTCTGAAGCCCATCATCTGGTCTGATGGGTCCTTTGGTAATGAGAGGCTGTGAGTGATTTAGCTCTTCAGACAGTCTAAGGACTGGTCACCTCCTTATAAAATGTGCTTGAAGTTATGAATTCTAGCCAGGCATCTTGTGCTGTGTTAGCCCTCATCTTGTCACATAGGCCTTTGTTTGTTCAGGCTGTGCTCCAGTCTGAATTGGATGTGTGTCCTCTCTGAACTGAAAAAGGTGTAGCTGCAGTTGTGTAGTGATTCCTCCAGGCAAATACATATTGCTGAAGAGTTAGCTTTGGGTTTTTTTCAGGCACACCACTACACTGGCTGAGTTTTCTTATACCAAAGTAGTTTTGCAATCAGACAGAGATTCAGGTCTGTTTCTGTCTGTCTGCATGAAATGTCTGTATTTGAGTCAAAGTGAAAATTTTATCTGATTATTAAGGAGTCAGTTTATCTTAATGTCTTGTCTTTATGCCACTTATTTCATAAGATAGTTTGACTGATGCATAGTTATTTAGTATCCTGTTCTACAGGATGTCGTTTTCTTATCTGAGCTTTCATTTTGCCAGTTGATGCGAGAAGCTCAAAGAACAGCACCAAGTATCATATATGTCCCACAAATCCCTTCATGGTGGGAGACTGTTGGACCTACACTGAGATCTGTTTTTACAACACTACTGCAGAGCATCCCAAGGTTTACTCCAGTTTTACTCCTTGCAACATCTAATGTACAACTGAGAGATCTCCCAGAAGAGGTATTTCAGTTGATACTTTTCTTCCTTTGTTACTCAATTTCTTGTTAATTTATAACTCCCTGAAGCATTAGAGTTATGTGCTGCTCTTAAGCAAATTCATAGTTGTTACTCAGGCATCCAAACCCAGTCCCTTAAAACTTCTTTAGACAAAACAGTGCTGAAAGCATTTGCCTAAAGTGTTTTCTGAGTAGAGATTGACTTGGACCCAACTTTTTCTCCCTTCTCACATACTCAAGCTTATTGGACAGATGTATGGACTTGCTTCAGACCACGGTTTTTGTGGCTTCAATATGGTTAGGTGTGTCCTTAGTGAAGAATATGGTGCTTGAAAGGTAGCTAGGAAAAAGACTGTTTTTCTGAAAACATTTTTACTGAAAAGTCAGAGGTATTTTTGCTGAAAAAATACAGATGTCACACTGTTATTGATGGAATGTAATTTCAAATTCAAATTATTTTTTTAAAATTTCAATTACTTCCTTCATCTGGGCGAAAACTCAACAAATTAGAAAGCCAAGTTCCAGTTTCTGTTTAAGCAACTTGGAAATAATTTTTTAGGTGTATTCTTTAACAGAACTCTTCAGGAGGACATGCTGAGCTTTGTAGACATGTGAGGCTGCATTAAAGAAAGATGTTCAAAATGTGAATGTGCTGTACTGATTATTTTGTCTCAGTAACAGAAGTTTATATACTGTTAGTAAGTGCCTTCTAAAATAAGGATTGAAATCCCTTCCATATATTTTGGTAGTAGAAATAGAAAAATGGAATACAACTTGGAAGTATTGAAATCGAGACACCTCATTTAAATTGATTTAAAATAAAATTAGAGAATGCCCAAACACCTTACTAAAAAGCCAGCACTTGTCCTCTAAGCCTTGCCGTTTTACCTCTGAAGCTGCCATAAAGATTCAGGCCAAAGGACAGCAAGGCATATAAATGCAAAACAAGCAGCCTTGGGGATGGTGAATCCCCAATCACCCCTTTCTCAGTTGTTTATCATACGGTTTCTTCCTGGAGCTTAAAATCTAGAAGGTGATCCTTAGAGAAGGCATTTTAAATTGCCATGCTATAAAACCTAGTGTTTTAAGGCCGAGAAGAAAACTTTTCATTGATAGTCTTATCCAGATAAGTATTCAGTTTAATTCAGAGAGGTACTCATCTTTTTTTGAACAGAATATAAGAAGTTTGTGTGGCCTTGTATAACTGAAGTATCTTTTTTTTTCATGGTTTAGATAAAAGCGTTGTTTAATAATGAATATGAAGAAATTTTCAGAATCCCACGTCCTACCTGTGCTGAAAGAAGACGTTTTTTTGAGGACTTAGTTATGAAGCAAGCTGCTCAACCTCCTGCATTAAAAAACAACACAAGTGAGAGCGATATTCTACATATAAAACTTTGCTAACTCTAGGTTAACAGCTAATACAGTAATCGCTTTGGTGATAATTTTCTATCAATCATTTTTCATGTGCTTGTATATGAGTACCATCAATTAACTACAATTTTCTGATTCATTTAAGCTTGCCAGCCTTTGGAAGTGCTGCCTGTAGCACCACCACCCAAGCCGCGAAAGCTGACAGAGGAAGAAATAAGACAGGTGGAAGAGCAGGAAGAGGATACGTTGCGTGAACTTAGGATTTACTTAAGAGACGTGACTCAAAGACTTGTCATTGACAAACGTTTCAAAGCATTTACAAAGCCCATTGACCCAGAGGAGGTTAGTATTGACTTATAATACCATGATAACTGTGTGTATTCATAATTCCTCTGTGTTTATGTTTCTTGGTGTTTGTGTGCTCTTTCTAGGAAGGTTTACCTTGGGTGTTAGGACTGTACTATTCTGATTTTCCAAGAAGAAGGAAGTGAATTCCGCTTTTACTTGACTCCTTGAGGCTCTAAAATGTTTATTATTTGAGTATTCACTGAAAGCCCTGTGTTCTTTCTAAAATGTCTTTAAAACTTTAGAATATTTCACTTAGAAGGGATCTTCAAGGATGATCTAGTCCAAGTGCCAGTGACACCAAATGCCAACACAATTTTCCCATGAGAAGGTTTTGATACGTAGGTGTGTTACAGCACTAAAAAGCAGAGAGATCACTTTATATTTATAAACAGTACCTACAGGGTTGTCTTAATAAAGTCTAAAGCTCTTTGATTAACTGTCAATAGTTTCTGTGAGAACAGGAGTAGAAGCAGCAGTTTGTCAAATAAATTTTCAGATGCTATTCTCAGTTTCATCTGGGGCTTTCCTCAGTACATAATCAGTCATAAGGGCTGCATGGTTTTTCCTTACTCCCATACACTTCCCATTAAATTTATTAAATAAGTCTAAGCCAGGGGCGTGTACTTCAAAGTCAGTTGTAGTTTTAAGATAGCTTTGCATTACAGTGAAGTCCCATTCCCCTAAGCATCCACTGACTTGTCTTTTCCTTTCCTTGTAGTTTCCAAGATGTGACTAACCTATAAACACATAGATGTCCTCATCTAAACTAGTCATTAGGCTCCTTTTAAGCTCTGAGTAAAGAAACTGACCTCTTTGGGTCCAGTTATCTCATTCTAAAGTAGATGCTTAGGACAGGTGCTTCAAAGGTGCAGATCCTGCAGATTTTTTCTTGCTGCCGACAACAAAGAGAATTTAAGGTGACTTTACTGAGAAAGGTTCCTCTGCTGTGATTTTCTGAAAGGAAGTGAAATGAATCCCGCCAGTTCCCTTCTCTGCTCCACATACGCTTCTGATCACCCTGCTTCTTTTTTCCTCCTCTCCTGGTCTGTCTCCTCAAAGACACCTGAAATACCTTTTCAATTTTCAAGAAACTAACTGGTTATCTTCTGCATCTTTGAGTGTGTTATAAATATTTGGGGCTCTTAAGAAGTCCTTTATTTGACTTTATAAAAATAATTAATTTTTGTAGCTTAAATCTCTGAGCATGCATATTTAATTTGTAGGCACCCAATTACAAGGACACTATGAAGCAGCCCATGGACCTCTCCACAGTTCTCGCTAAGATTGACATGCACCAGTACCCAACTGCAAGAGACTTTCTAAAAGACATTGATCTAATCTGTAGCAATGCTTTAGAGTACAACCCAAATAAAGGGCCTGGAGGTAAGGGTGTATCTTTCATCCCTACTTTGGAAAAATTTCAGACATATAAATTGATAGATTTCATCTGTGGAAATTCAGTAATGCCACAGTAGATGTGGGATCAGATAATTTTAAACAACAATTTTAATCAGATTGTTTTAAACAATTTAAAACAGACAATTTTAATTTTAACCCCATTAGATAATTTTAAACAACCCCAGAGAGAATTTCTCGCCAAGTTGTAAATATTTTAGCATTAGATATATTGTTTGGGTATGGAATTGTGATAGTTGTGTCGATTGGTAACCAGTACTTTTTCTTAAATAATTAACTTTTCTATTTTTATGCTGAAAATACTGACTGAGATAACCTTTCAGAACCTGCCTATGAAAAAAGAAAAATCATTCTAAGTAACCAAAATAAAGAGTTTCACTGACTGGTAGAAAATGCTCGGTTCTGACTGTAAAATTTCAGATCATCTCCTGAGGCACAAAGCTTGTACTTTGAGTGATACTGCATATTCCATAGTGAGGCATGAAATGGATGAAGGTTTTGAGCAGCGCTGCCAAAAAATTAAAGAATCTCGTAAGGAAAGAGGTACGTTTTTTGATGCTGAGGATTTTAAGACTTGTCTCATGCTTCGTAACCAACCACACAAGACACAACTCTTTGCTCTGTGGGTGTAAGAAAGCAGACCCAAAGTGTAATGAAAAATGGAAGATGCCTGCAGCACCTGTGGACGCCAGTACCCCCTGCTCTAATGTCAAGTTGCATTTTATTCAGACTTTCTTGGAGAAGGTGCTAAAGTCACTGCTACCTCCTCTGTTCCTGTGGCCTAACAACAGGTTCCTGTGATGCTTGGTTCTTCGTGCCAGAGGCATTAAATTTTTCATTATGCTGCTTCAAAATGTGGGGTAAATCCTGAGGTCATTCATTCAGTGTGGTTATGAAGTTGAAGTGCAGTGGCTGCATGACATTGTAAGAGCCTGGCCTTGATGGTCTAACTGACATTTAATAGCACCTACATCTTGAAGTCCAAAATATTGTCTGAGGTTGTTTTGAATATTCAGCTAGTTTTTAGTTACATGAAACAATGTTTTCCCCTTCCCTGCCTATAGTATATCTAATAGAGAACTGATCTCGTTAACTAGTAACCCGTTCTCTAGACACATGTAGGGAGATGGTAATGAAGCTCCCGTGGTTATTTTCCTTGCAAGATGCTGCTGCTGCGTTTTGAAGAAAAAACTGTTTCGGGAATGTTTTGGACTACTTTTTTTCCTATCTCTTTGTAGATAAGTCAAAAAGAAAATGTAAAAAGAAGGAAGACTCTTCAAGTATTGCAGCAAAGAGGGAAAATGTTCAGTTTGCATCTTCCCAGGACAGTCCTATGGAAGAACATGAAAATATACTTCAAGGACAACAGAAAAATGGGACAGAAAATGCAAGCGAGAGAGTGACCCTTGTGGCTAAATCTCTTACTGAAAAAAAGAGTGTCGTACTTCCTGAATGTTCAGACTTAAGAAAGGAGAGTGAAATGCCAGATTGCCAAATAGGCAGAACTTCTGAAGGTGGAGGTTCAAATGGTAAGTGAAAGGTCAAACAGGTAGTTTAGCTCCTTTTTGTTCTTGGGTTACACTATTTATTAGGCTGTAGCCTTCTTGAATTTCATTCTGTTACTTCCTTTGTGTCTCTCTCAAATCAACACACAGTGTTCCTTGCATAATGATGCTGCTCCTCTAGTTATGCTGGCTAAAGTCGTGGTTTTCTGCAGTGGCTGGGTTTTTTCAATTCTGCAGTTTGTTTTTCAAATGTGCCTTGTACCTAGTTGTGCAAGTATCTTCCCAGTAATAAGCAGCCTAAGGGTAAACTGTACTGCTGTACTTTAAACAGTGTGGACTCAGAGACCGGTGTGGAATAGAAGAATAATGTCCTAATGTTTGAAATGTAAGATGTGTAGATGTGTTTCCTAACCTAAAATACTTTTTTTTTTCCACTGTGTTTGGTTTTTTTAACTTCAGGTTTACTGTGCAGTGCTGTAGTGGCAGCATGAGTATTTTTTCTTAGTTTTGCCCCGCCTTTTTTCTCTAGTGCTTTTTTTCCTGTCCGAGTTTCTAGTTTTTTTGGAGCAGCAGAAAGATAGAAGTCTAGCATTTCTCAGTAAAAAAATTGGTAACAGTTCTGTCTCTGTTATTGCAGAGGTCTACTGTTTTCCAGGTACAGGGTACTTCACTGATACTGTATTCCAGAGAAAGAGAAATCCTAACTTAAAAAACGTGTGTAATTCCAGATGCACGAGTACACCATACAAATTGTGTGGGACATTCTCAAGTGGATGAGCAACCACGAGTATGTGATGAGAAAGCAAAGAAAATTCACACACGGGGAGTGTCTGTGGATTACTCTGAGCTCAGAGTAAGTCTAATTTCAATTTTGTTAATACTGAAGTAGGCCGTTTTCTTGCTACCTGTATGGTTGTAAATTAAGTCAGTTGTTAACCAATGCCAATTCAAACAATTCATGAGAGGGATAGATACCTTGTGAAATAATCAACCTGTAATGACTGTTGTTTCCACAGCTGGTATAGATGGCTGCTTTTGCTGAACTGAATTTTAGGAGACTGTGTTCTCTTCCTAATTTTCAATGTAAAAGGGCTTGTTAAATTTTAAAATAGGTCACTGACAACCTGCTACTGCTGTTGGTTAGCAGTTTTTATGATGGACTGGGGAGATTAGTGTTTTGGTTTGCTGTTTGCATGTTTTCATTAATTAGGAACTTGAAGAGGACCTTGATTTTTAGCAGTGATGACTTTAAACCTGAAATTAGAAGGCTGACCTAAAGATCATTCTGGATAAAATACTAGCACCAGCTTTTCTCGAATGCTTTCAAAATTCACTGTTAGAATTTGGCATCCATACAATTACAGTGTTACAAGGTTTTTCCAGTCCCCTGTAGGAGAGAAGTTGAGTATAGTTGGGGAAAGGATCGAACATGGGCCTAGCTGCAGGTGGAAAAAGAGGCTCCTTTGCATGAACTGGAGAGGATAGAAGAAGGACATGCCCTTCAGAGGAAATAGCCATGAGAAAAATGCAGGAAATGGCAAGGTTGAAGTCCTGGAGGTTGGTCAAAGCAGAGGAAGCTGCTGTTTACCTGCCATGATGAGAAAGGGAGTATTACTGGGTTGTTTCTCTTGTGTGGAGAGAAAATCCCCTTTGGTAAAAGGGCTCTCCAGCACAATTTCTATCACATTTTTACATGATGATCTAAACTGTAGAGGTTAAATTAACTTTCCAAGATGGCTTCCTAAGGAACCAAATTTCAGGGGGTTGTGTTGTTCATGTCTGCCTGTGTATTTAAAGAAGCCACATAAGTTTTTCTAGAATCAGGATGCTAATGGCATGTAATCTGAAGTTACTGCCTGCTGACTGGAGAAATGGTAGGGTAGAGCCATTATATATATTTCTGCTCATATGTGTTTCAGCTGTGAGGAGAGAGCTACAGTCATGAAACATATCTTTTAAAAGACTTATTTGCCTAACATGGGTGTCACTGGAACTCACTGCTTGTACCAGAGACCCCCTCCAAAATGGACCTGCTTGGTTTTGTATGGGGTTTTTGTTTGGTTGATTTTGTTTGTTTGTTGGTTTTCTTGGAGGTTTCTTTTGGATGTGTGTTCACTTACTTGCTTGATATAAGGTGTAGAACTCAAATCTTGTGGTAGCTGATCTGAGGGAGGCTGAATCTGATGGCAAGCAGTTGTGAGGCACTAATATTTTTGTTCGGTGTGGCTGGTCTCTTCAGCTACATCTTCACAGCCTCCCAAAACACACAGCTACTGAACAGCTCCAGCAGTGCTGCCCCTAGGTTGTTGCTTTCCGCAGATCACCACATTCACATCTTTGGTAACAGAAGGAACTGTGTGAGAGATCGGTAATTTCCTACAGACTACTCTGGTGGTTCATCCACTCTTGAGTTGAAAGGTGGGAGCTGACTGAGTTAGTCACAGTATGGATTCAGCTAATGGGTAGAGGTGAGCACCTAAGGATGCTTCTGTTTCCATCCGGCACAGCTCTATCTGGAAGATCCGTAGCCTTGTTTCCAAAACCACATTTTCCAGGCCCTGTATTGCATTTCTGATGAAGTGCAACCATGACTTTCCTGAGGCAACTACTCTGTGACAAAGTGGATTGTGTCATTCCCCGCTGTTCTAGAAGCACTTGATTGGCAGTTGCAATCATTGATGTCATATAGTGATGAGTAAGAAAATACTGTCTGAAATGTAAGCCTTTTCTCTGATATATGGAATAATAATTTGCTTCCTCCAATTAAATCTTTTGAGACATTTAATCAGTTTTCTGAAGTGCCTCTTTTATTTAACAATATAAGAAAGTAGGATGTATCTTGTGCTATTCTGAACTGTAGCTCCCATTTTTTTTTGCTTCAGCAAGTGCTGGATTCGGTCATTGTGGCAACTGAGAATGTCAGTATATCTCGCATGGAAAGACTATATGCTCTTCTTAGCCAGTGCATTTACCGACATCGGGAAGATGATGACAAAACTGAATTAGTGAAGGTAAATTTTTTTGTCTTGTAGCTCTTTCTGTCACATGCTGTTATACATGTGTGTGTGTGTTATGCATATGTATGTGTACACTGTGAACATCACACTTATTTGGCATTACTCTTTACTGCTTAGTTGCCTGTTTCACAAGATTTTAATTTCAGTCTGGAAGACATTTATCCATATTGCAAAACCATTGTTGTATGTGGCATAATTGTTGGCAGTTTCAGCAGGAAAAGGCTTTAAGACAATGGGTCCACCCACTCAGGCCTCTCAAACCAGTTAACCTCAGTCTGTCAATAGTCTTCTCCAGAAGCCTTTCAGAGGTGGGAAGCTGTGAAAAGAGGGTGCTTTTCTCAATGTATCTCTTCCTCTTTCTCCCCTTGCAGGCAGGCACACATGGTAATGCTTGTATAGTAGTCGTTCTATTCTTGAAAAGATTTTAAGTATGAAACATAACAAGAACTTGAGACTTTTTTCTAGTCTCACCAGACTTTCTTTTTAACTAGCATGGCCCAAGCATCTTTAATTTGACAAATGGGGAGCTTTCTGCCTGTGACAGTTTGATGCTAATTAGTCAAATTCTCTAATCTCTGCCTCTAAGAGAAGTTTTCTGAGTTGTCAGAACTGGGCAGAAATCTTCCGCAGGCACCCATGGTCCCAGTTGGGCATTCCCAGTATTGAGTTCATTCAGATAGGTTGGATATTCAGTCTTCAGCTTCAAAATCCTTGAATCCATTTGTCTTTCAGATGCTTGTGCCTGAAAATAGATAAAATTCTTCATGCCTCTCAGTCTGCCTTAAAAAAAAAGAGCAAGTCTCTTCTCTTTGGCCCTGGTCATCTCAATCTCTTCTTCCACAGCTGATAAAGAGTTAGAACAGACTCTGTTCTGACTTTGCAGGCCATTCCTGAAAAATGCACTCTTCTCTTATCTAGCATAAATGATGTGGTTTAACATGAAAAGGGACCTGTTTATGTCATCTCAGTGTTTGTGAGCTTTTGTGACTGGACTTGATTTTTTTGTTTGTTTTCTACTTCTACCTTAACCAAAAAATATCTCCTCTTCGAAGTACCCACTTGAGTTGGTCAGGAGCAACCTCTGCTGTATGAAGAGAAACTTTAACAAGTGCTTAATCAGAGTGCAGAAAAGAACAGTTCCAGCTTTTAGCTTTTAGTTGTGGCTGTTTGGGAACTGCTTCTTTTCTCATTGTTGAAACTATCATTGATAAAGATCCATAATCCCATAATACAGATTCCTCCAGTCTCTCTAGCCTACTCTGTATTTTGGCTGCCTAAGGATTTGTTTGAAGCTAATGGGTCTAGAAAGATGTGATGGTGGTAGCACATATATTGGCTAAATATTACTAATAACTGTATGTATGAACAGATTATTGATTCTTTTGATGAAGAAGCAAACAGGGTTCTCTAGCTTGCATTCACACTGTGACTCCTAATTTGTCTTTTTTTCTTGTTAGGCGATGAAGAAAGAAATTGCAACGTTAAGTTATCTGTGATACTTGACTTCAGTATATTCTGATATTGATGTCCTGCTCCCAAATGGAAAAATTATGTTTAACGTCTCAGTAATTGCAGCAACTCTAGAACAAATAGAAGAAAGAAACTTCTTTTACCATATGAAGGAAACCAGACATAACTTCCACTATGACTGTGGACCAGCCCCTTGCACACTGGGTGAAAGAACCTGTTTCAAGACAACAATATTTTCTTTCCATGGAAACAGCATGAAATTCTTCTAGAGGGTCCTGATTCTGACTCCTGATGTTGTCACAAAGCTTCCAAACATTTTTGTCACTGTAAAACGTGGGAACTGATTTTTTTTTCCTTTAACTTCTTCCTCTAATTTCTAGTGAAGAGAAGTGAGCTGGGAGGTTCCGGGTTCTGCACCTTGGATGCAGCAACCCTGTTTGTGTGTACAGTCTGGGGAATGAGATGCTGGAAAAAAGGACCTGGATCCTAGTTGATGGTTGAAGTATGAGTCAGCAGTGCCCTGGCAGCCAGGAGGGCCAGCTGTGTCCTGGGGGGCATCAGGCACAGCATTGCCAGACGAGCAAGAGAGGAGATTGTCCTGCTCTGCTCTGCACTGGGGTGGCCTCACATTGAGTCGTGTGTGCAGTTTTGGGCTCTACAATGTGAGAAAAACATTAAGCTAGTAGAGAGTGTCCAAAGGAGGGCAACAAAGATGGTGAAGGGCCTTGAGGGGAAGCCGTATGAGGAGCAGCTGAGGTCACTTGGTCTGTTCAGCCTGGAAGAGAGGAGACTGAGAGGAGACCTCATTGCCGTTACAACTTCCTCATGAGGGGAAAAGGAGGGACAGACACTGATCTCTTCTCTGTGGTGACCAGTGACAGGACCTGAGGGAATGGCCTGAAGCTATGTTAGGGGAGGTTTAGGTTGGACATTAGAAGAAGGTTCTCCACCCAAAGGGTGGCTGGGCACTGGAATGGGCTCCCCATGGAAGTGGTTACAACACCAAGCCTGACGGAGTTCAAGAAGACTTTGGACAACGTTCTC
The DNA here is from genome assembly GCA_013397755.1 of Cnemophilus loriae. Classification (NCBI taxonomy): domain Eukaryota; kingdom Metazoa; phylum Chordata; class Aves; order Passeriformes; family Corvidae; genus Cnemophilus; species Cnemophilus loriae. The sequence continues at coordinate 4,594,877 of VZTF01004030.1, forward strand.
ATGCACATGGTGCTGTCTTGTGCAAGGCCAGGAGTTGGACTTGATGATCCTTGTGAGTCCATTCCAAGTCAGAATATTCTGTGATTCTGTGACAGGCCAGTACTGAGATCAGCCTTCCAGCTGTGGCACAGGCTGGCAGAGGATGCCACTCCTGCTTGTGACTCTGGCTGCCCTGTCAGCTCACAGGAGAGAGGGGAGCACTCACCTGCCCCATCCTTGTCCCCCAGCAGCCCTTACCAACAGCAGCTGGTGCAGGCGTGGGCAGGATGGGATCACACCGCTGCCTTGCAAGTGGCCAGCACAGGGTTGTTGGAAGTAGATGATCTTTAAGGTCCTTTCCAATCCAAACCATTCCATGGAATGTGTGACCAGTTGTGTATATATATGTGTGTGAATATATATGTATAGATAATGGTGTATATGTGTGCTCTCTGTGCATGTGCCTACTGAGAATACAGCTTTTGCATGCTTATCAAGTGAGTATTAACTATTAAAATTGCATAAATGCATTTTTTATAATTATTTTCTGGACTTTAAAAGGAAGTAGATATGGGGATATGAAGGATATGAGTATAGCACATGGGTAGCCTGAACCTGACTTTAAATGGGCCTGACATAACTCTCTGCTGGAATGCAGAACTTCTTTAGTGGGCATAAAAGGCTATAAAGTTTATAGTCTGCAACAGTGTTAGATTAAGTAATTTTTTTATATACATCTTGGAAAATATGCCGAGATCCGGTGTAATTTCTTACCACTGTTTACCTCACTTAATCACTATTTTGCACTGTTGCTGCAAATGTGTTTTGGAATATATTCTGGCACCTCAGGAGTTTCAGTCCCCCCCAAACATTCTGCATTGTTTGTGGTTTTTTTCCCAGAGACTCTGCAAATTGCACTGGTTTCGATTCCTTGTTCTGAAGGCTTCCTTTCCTTTTACATCTCTGCATGAATTGGTCTTCTATTATTTTCATCTTGCCTCAACTAGAATCAAGAATCCTATTTAAAAATACTTGTCATAGAAGCTAGGAAGGTGGAAAAAAGAAGTCATGCATTGAAAACTCCAAGGTCCCTTTATGGAAGTTTTTGCATTGTTAGTCCAGTTTAGCCCTTTAGCTGTCTTTTCTGCCTAAAAAGCACACTTTCAAAGCTGCTGAGCTTTTTCAGGTGTGTTGTATTACAGTCTTTTGTTGCATGACAGAGCTGCTTCTTGGCTCACAAACTGTAATGCCTTCTAAGTGTTACAGCACAAGTTCTTTTTTTTTTTTTTAAATCTTAGTAGCAGTGCTGAGCCATTAGACAAATTGAACCAGTAGACTTTAGAACGAGATACATTAAAATTCTCACAACCATGAAACATACATTTAGTTATAATAGAGGTTATGTAGTATTATATGCAGTTACTTTGGAGCAAAGGTGAAGGAAATTGTTTAATACTCTTGATATATGTGTAATCAGCTAAAATGCTGCTCTGCTATAATATACCTTTTCATATTAGTCAAAGGCAATAGTTATGACATACAGAATAATGGAAAAATCAAAGTAATAGAACTCAAAAGTTCTTTTAAAATAATATTACTGAAATTATTCATCATATATAGAAATACAGAACAGACCACACTTCTGGTAGAATACTGACTAAAAGAACAGATTTTGGAAAATCACATCTGGCTAGAAATTACTGGCAGTAACTTTCCATTTGGTGAAGAATTTTACTTACAAGTATGCCAAGGTTGTGCAAGGATAACACCATGTAGACATTTCACAGATTTATGGGTGCTGTTCCTGAGCCAATCATACAGAAGCAATTAGGTGCAGTAAACTTCTGAGAAGGCAAAAATACATGGGTGAGGCTGGTCTGCAATAGAAAATAGTTGTAGTTCTGCAACTGTGTTCTGTCTTTCCTTGATCCTCTAGGCATGCATCTGCTGTGGTTTCAAATAGTTTGGACTTTACAAAAGTGGCGAGGCTGAATCAATGACACCCTTGTCACATTCACAGGCTATGTGAGTGCTGGGGAATTCCCATGGTGAGGTCTAAACCCAACATTTCTGTATTTCAACAGTCTCTTTGGGAGATCTGGAGGTCTCTGCCAGAGCACATGGCCCCTTTGTGGATATCGTTTCTTCCAAGGGGACAGATTTCCTTATGGAACTCTGATCAGTGGGAAGGGAAGAATTTTCTGATTAATTACCTAGAGAAAGTAAAAGAGAAAATGAGTCTAATTTCCTGGAACCTGATTAGGAGCAGGCTATTATCCAACATGTGTGTTCCCATTTTGCCTTTTCTAACTTAGATTACTTGATTCAGTATTAAAGATTTCAACTGCCTTCTTGTAAATAAATGCATTTTATGGAATAAAATGAAAGAGCAATTTAAAAATAAATGAAAGGCTAAATTGCTCCTGTTGAGAGTACTATTGGCACTTGTAAGAAATTTGGATGATTTCTGAAGCTTAAACTATAGATCTTTTTGTATGCTTTAAATATTAGACACTTTAATGGCTCATTAAGCTAATATAGGTATGAAAGAATAAAGGCTGCATTATTCTCAGTTAATGTAATGCAGTTTTAGAGACAAATGTATTACAGTATTCAATATTATGAACTCAGCAGGGTCTCCTCCCCTTTGCTGAGATTAATTCATACATGGAAAAGGAACTGATAGGTATTTTATTCTGTCCCAGCTGAAGAACTACACATGAGACTTGAGTTAGAGGCAATGCAGTTGCTACATTATCACTGGCCATGTTCATTGGCACATTCACATCACTAAATGTCAAACCATTGTGTTGCACTTGTGTCTGGAACTCTCCCTAGAAAGAAGAATGGTGAGTTGGAATACTGTGTAGCACTGACTGTGGTCCACTTTGCTTGCTACCAGAAGCAAATACTTCTCACATTTTGTCTTTATTCGATGTCTCTTGCTTTAACCAGGGACATCTCTTATAGCCCTTATGTAAAACTCCTGATGAAGTTATATGGAATTCTCCTTGGCTAAGATCATAGAATCATAGAATGGCTTGGACTGGAAGGGAGCTTAAAGAACATCTAGTTGCAACCCTCTGTCATGTGTAGCAGCACCATCAACTAAGCCAGGTTGCTCAAGGCCCCATCCACCTTGGTCTTGAACAATTCCAGGGGTGGGGAGTCCACAGCTTCTCTGGGCAACCTGTTCCAGCACCTCACAACACTCAGAATAAAGAATTTCTTCCTAATGTCTAATCTAAACTTACCCTCCTTCAGCTTACCACCATTCCCCATTGTCCTATCACTAAATGCCCTTGGGAAAAGTCCCTCTCCAGGTCTCTGGTAGTCAACTTTAGGTACTTGATGTTTTCTATAAGGTGTCCTTTGAGCCTTCTCTTCTCCAGGCTGAAAAACCTCAACTATCCCAGCCTGTATTCATAGGAGAGGTGCTCCAGCCCTCTGATCAATCAGTGCATTTAAGTAAATTAAACAAATCCATAGTTTTTACATGCTTTAATGAATTTAAATTCAATTTATGGATTGTCTTTCATGTAAATGAAGATTTTCTGATAAAAATACACAGAAAGAGTCCCTAAGTTACTGGCCAAATACTGGTATTTCTGGTAGACTGAGTAATGACTGACATTTGGCACCATTTTCTGTGGAGTTATACCTGAGATACACAGTTGCAGCTTAAGTAACTATATTTCTATGAAATGATAATTAGAGACCTCTCAGAAACTTTACTTGTTTAGAAGTAATAATTTATTTATGTGTTTGTTTTGCTAAATATGCCAGACACTAGGAACTAACGGCTTTGCAACTGTTCCCAGTGTGAAAATAAGGTCTTGGAAATATGATTCTCTGGCTCTGCTGATTAGCTGAGCATTGAATGTGTTTAGCAACCTGGAAGAAAGAGGATGTTAAATACAATGTTAAATACAATGAAAATATTAAAGAGAGATGCACTTTATTGCATATCTGTAGAAGTGTGAGAGAAGATTAGCTGTAGTGAATACCAGAAAATCTGAGATTCATTTGAATGGCTGAAAGTAAATCTGGTGCTGTTTTCAACCCAAGCTTCCAAATGAAAACGAAATAATTTACTGTTGTTTAAAAATGGGAGGTGGGCAGATTTCATTAGATTTCTTACACTGTGTAAATAGCTACTGTGACAGACAATACCTCTGAACACATGCACAGCAGCAAAGTAGTTTGCCTTGATCACTCATCACAACGAATGTCAAATTAATTTGCAACATCGGTACACTCCTGGAATTACAATTTTATTCATTCTGAGCTCTGGATACATTGCTGACAGTCCCTGAGTTTTAATTCTGCAGAAGTCACGAATAGAAATTCCAAGGAAACAAAACATGCTGATCATCCAAAAATCAATTTCATTGTTAACGGGGGAAACACTGAAGCAAAACTGTACTCACAGAAAGCAGAGGTAGTGGAATGTTTATGCAGTGGTGCCTGTTTACATCTGTTTCTTCTTTATTCATTTTTGTGGGTGAGAATGAGATCTCAGACATGAAAAACAGTAGCTACTCTTTTCTGTTATTTTTTAACACTATAAAATTGATTTTCTTTCTGTATGTACTAAGGTCTTTATTTCTTTCAATTACTGGGAATCTTATTTTGTCCTCCCCAAGAAATGTGAGTAGCTTTTGATTTAGTTTTGAAATATTTAATAGAAAAGTTGGAGCTTTTCTCCCATCTTGCAAGGTAAACATGTGAAACCTGCTAGAGGTTATTAAACAGGATTTGCTTATGTGCTTCGGATGAGAAGAGTGGTCAGGCAGTGAAGAGTGGCTGATAATTAAACCAATAGTTGTATTGTTGCTGCTATAAGAAACTTCTTCTTTTGGAGATGTAATTGTTCATACTAGAATGAAATTATTCCAGTCTATGTATGTTTTAATTTACTGCCAGGTATATAAGCCTTATAACAATCCCAGTGATGTGCAGGTGTTAACACTTCCATTCTTCTGTGTGTGTATGGAAAGTGATGTCCTGGGTATGTGACTTATTTTGTTTCAAGTAAGAATTAGAGTTGTGAGAACTCTGAGGTCTTTCTGCTGTGCCTTGGTGAACTGCGAAATCTCTCTAGACTGTGGCTATATTGTAGCACAAATGCAAAGTATTGCAGAGTTTTGGTTTGCAGACTATGGTGCTAAGACAGTGCCACATTCCATATGTGCTCTGTGCATGAGTGGGTGTTTTATATATATACATATATATATGAAGAGTCACTTGCTCAAGTAGTCAGCAGACTTGCCACTGGAAGATGAGTCACAGGTATAAGATGTTTCTGTTACCATCCTGCTAAAGGATTCAAGAACTGAAAACCCAGTTCCTTTCTAAGAATGGTACAATTATGCCAGCCTCTTTATACATTATAATGAAATGATTAAATCAAAACCAGTAAGAGATTAAACCAGAAAAGGTGGTGAATACAGACAGTTTCTTGAGTGGCTGAGCAAATTAATTCTACTTCTTTATGGATCTGTGTTTTATCATTGAATGCCTTAGTGTTTAATAAGTTAGGAGAATTTCCTTCAGTTGGGGCATTCATAGTAGCTCTTTTAACTGTGGATTCTCCAGAGTCTAACTGGACTAAAGTTCACTTTAATCTCTTTTCCATAATGAATGCACTAAATTGCAAAAATATCTGAAGAAGCTTTTTTAACTTTATAGCATAGATATGAATATTGTACTGATACTTGACAGTCGACAGCTCGCCTCTTGCCACCTAGTAGAAACAAACTGTCATGGGAAGATATTTTGAAGAATAATGGCAAATTGCCATTTGAAAACTGCAACACTAGAGAGCAAATCATAAAAATAGATTTCTTTTGCAAAGTAAAGCAATAGTAGTTTCAATACCAGTGAATGACAACATAACTCAACCTGAATGTTTTACAGTTGGAATACCTAAATTGTAATTTAGCAGTGATTCACAATAAATTGTTGCTGTACTGATTTCCAGTGTGGGAAAGATGATAATCTGTAGAATGCATGAGAATGAATGGTGAGAAATAATAAATCGAACTTATTTATTAATGTAAAAATGTTGTTGAATGGCACCATTCCTTCTGGTGCCATATGCTTGATATGACTTTACTTTCTGCAAATAAGATGTATTTTATAGTTATAGTAGTTCAACATTATTAAATACTTTTTGAGACCAAAAATGCTTTTTTAGAAGCATTGAGGAAACTCATGTTCCCTCTGGGCTCTCTGATGTTAGCTAACAAAACTGCAGACAGTTTTTCCTCATCATCTGATTAATAGTGTCTATTTTTCACTCAATGAAAATTTGCATTCAGAGAGTCAGCAGAAACATGGTTTAAGCCTATACAGTAAATTAAGGTTTAACATGATATCCTGAATATTTAGGTTGCTTACTTTCCTAATATTTATATCTAGAAATGCTATATCTAGAAATGCTGAATAGATTATGGTGGGATACTTTTTGTGCAAACCTACTGCTGTCTCAGTATTTTGTCAGTATGATCTCTATTCCTGGTCTGCCAAGAATACTTCTTTCTTTAGGACCTATTCCCAACCACATATCACACTTGCAGGTTATCATAAATACTCTTTCTGCTTTCTAGCTGCATTTGTGTTCAGCCATAGGTCAAATTGCACCAATAAAATAGTGGAGATTTTCTGTATTTTATTTTCTCGCTAGCATCTAGTCAGTTCCTTTCTTAGGCTGCTTTGGATCTGGGATGAGATGCTGGGGTTCTTGACTTTTTTTTTTAAATGTGCTCCACAAGAAAGAATAGAGGGAGAGGAGAAGATGGGAAAAGATGAAATGGTTAGAACAGAAAGATTTCCTAAGCTCATGGCATGATTGAAGAGATGTTGAGCTAGGAACTACAGTGGTGTATCTTGGTCCCTTGACTAACCAGTGCATTTTGGAAAATGCTCCCACTTTTTTTTTCCTATGTGGCTTAGTCTCCTTTCTGCACAACCAAAATCTGAAGAGGCCCAGGTCTTGCTGCACGATGGAACCATGTGGCAGCTGGAATGTGCATGCAGAACTGCAGTTTTGCAAATACTCTTGAGTACCATGATTAGATGTGTGGGCTGCAGACTGCTTGGTTATTGAATAATATATAAACCCCCAAATCCTTTCCTTAAAATGCAATTATTCAGATGAATGCCAAGAAGAAGAGATTTGGACAAGCAATAAGAAGGATGTGGTTGTTTGTTTGGTTGGTTTTTTTTAAGGAAAAAGGAATTTGGGAATGTGTTTGAGGTAGAATAGAAAGATGGAACAAATTTAGATTTATGTACGGTGCTGCACATTCATAGAGGCAACTCTTAGATTAAAAGCTGAAAGGGTAGAAGTTCTGCAGTGCACTGAATGGTGTATTAAGAGTTGTATAGCACAGTGAAGTTGTGAAACTAAGGAGTTTCTATGCTCTCATAAAAACTGTAATCAACGTGGTCACCATTTCATTGCAGTGCTGTTCAAATGTTGAAATTAAAAAATAGCTTTTTAATTTGAAGGTGAGGGAATTATATTCCTTATTTTCAGAATGGCAGAATTGCTCTATTATAGGTGGATTTGCAGCAAAACATTGCCTGTAAAAAAAATCTGTTGTTTTCATGACTCGTCTTAAAGGAGTAAAATAATTTCCACTATAACCTAAATTCTCTCTTAAAGTTTTAAGCTGGACAAGAGATTGGTTTATCCACTGTGCCTGAATATTAGGCTGAGGTACCTAGGTTTAACTAGCCAAAAAAAGGATGCTAAATCTTTCCATGCTTCTGCTTTCCATCCTGCAGGTGATACTGTTTACTCACCCTTGTAAAGTCATTTGAGGCTTTGTGTCTATGACAGTGTGAGTAGTAATTAGCAGTAATTCTGAACAGAGAGGGAAGAAAAAGGCTTAGAATCACTACATTTCATTTTTTTTAAAAAAAATAGTGGATTCTGACTTTATTTGCATAGCCAAGTGATTTATTTCTGTACACATTGTCTGTCAGAGATCCCTGTATAATTTTGTTAAGTAATGACATCTAAAGACACTATGGATTATTGTTTTGGTATATATGCAATGTTCAATGTAAAGCGGTTTCATGAAGAGAACTGAAATGAGACACAGATGATTCATTTACACATTTATTTACTATCCTGCTTATTCTATCAGACTGAAATGGAGAACAATGCATTTATTTTACAGACATTTGACATAAATTAAACAGATATTTTGATGTTGAACAATTGTACAGACTACAACATGCATATTAATATGTAGATTGGTGCAGAAATCTTTAGTTGATCAGCAAAATCTAGTATGACAGAAATAATAATCACATTTCCTTTTTTATGAAGTTAAAATGCAGCTGATATGGAAACATTGATACGAATACCACTAAATGTGAGAAGTTATTAGTCTAATGAAATCAAATGGTTAGTTGAAAAAATAAAGCTATTGTCAAAGTTTTATCTACCGAAAGAAACTAAATCAAAATGTTTCTAACAAATACAATAATAATGAAAAAAAGCATGTTTGATGCAATTACCATTGCAAAATGCCCTATTATTCCCCTGCCCCACCCCCAAATACAAACAATGCGTGAAGCAAAAGCAGCATATTCTCCCACAAAAAGTCTGGGGCATTTTGTAAAGGCAGATGAATGAGATTAGACAAGACTTACCACATATGCTTTTATCTCCTAGTGACAGTACTTTTAAAGAAAGATACGTTATTAATAGAGCAATGTATGATGAAATGTTGCTAAATCTGTGAAACTGAACAATAGTGAAGACACTGCTATCGCCCCAAGAGAACTTGAAAAAATACTGTTGTGCTTTTTTTTGTTTGCAGCATTCAGAGCATTCACAGAGGAATACAAAGTAAAGTTCATTAAACTCCATAAAACTAATAATAGTCATGCTACTGTATCTATGAAACTAACACAGTAATAACATATAAACATGAATTAGTACATATTTAATTTGATATTTACAGTGATGTTAAAGCAATAGGCTATGTATTCAATGCTCAGCTTCTTTGTACACTAATCCCTCCATGTTTCAGCTTATCAGCATGGCTCCTTTGATTTTTGAAAGAGTTGTACAGGTAAAACTCTGCAGAACTCTGATAATTTAGACATATAAATCCAGAACTCTGCATCCTAGCAGAAGTACCCATGATTGTCCCCAACAGTAGGTTTTTTTATTTTTTTATTTTTAATGTATTTTGTAATGTGTTAGAAACTGTTCCTTTTGCCTAACGCTGTAGTATATTGCTCCATCCTTCAGTTTTATACAGGCACAATTCCCACTGGCGTTCTGCTTAAGGACTTCAAGAACAGGCATAAATGTTTTGTATTCTGAACCTTCACAGAGAGATGCTATCTGAGCAAAACTTAGAGCAAAAATATCACTACAAGACTTATGTCCTCCACCTTGAAATGGTTAAAAGAAGTAAGATAAGGAATAGGCTTTTTATTCCTTGCATTACTGTACAACGTATGTCCCAGACATCAGAGCAACTAAGCACACAACCAAAACCCTACTAGTTCCTCAATTTAAATAAATTTCAGCTGGTGATGCAAATAGGAAGATAGCTCAACAGTGCAAATCGGCACAAAATACTCAAGCTGGGCTTCTGATCCTCCATCAATGCACAGCAATTTGCTTTTATTCATACCAGTATAAAGTAAGGGTTACTGTTAAGTGAAATAAAGCTACTTGCAATCAGTTTAATCATTCCACTGATTTTGGATTAAGTCAGTCTAGTGCTGTCTGTACTGTCATCATCAAATGTAACACCAACTTTAGAGTAAATTGACTGTAGAAATATGCAGTATATAGAGTTTGGTCCGAACTACAAAACCATCTAAAGATTATCAAGAATTTATTGTTTAAATGATTTTATGTGGGCTAACTTGGGGAATGCACTGGGAACAATTTAATCTTTGGCGACATATTGCTTTTTTAATGCAATACCACTGATGAAAATGGCAAAATTTGCTTGAGTAAGGGATTTAGCCAAGAGCTACATGGGCTGAAGACAGTAGCCATGGTAGAGATCTATGTCTACATTAGCAAGTTGTACAATACAAGGAGATTTGTTGAGGAAAACAGTTTTTGCTGACAGTTTACACTATCGAGGTACAATTTTTGGACTAGCTCTCATCTGGTACCAGGGCCTGAATGCTTTGTCCTGCCTGCAGCATAGCTGGTGCTCTCATGGAAGAAGTTTTCTGGTTCAGCTTCATCTCAAAGTAGTCCAATTTGCATGGTGCAGGATTGCTTGGTTGTGTGAACCAAGGCACGAGAAGCGAGGGTAGCTGAGAGATTCACGTCAAGAGAGCTCTCCTCATTTCCCCTAAGATGCCAGTGTAAACATAGCCATAGAATTCCAGATTTAGAAGTGTACATTATTCCTGCTGATGCTAAATATGTATTGAAATAGTTATTTGAGTTAAAAAATTACCCTAATGAAATTAATTACCCAGACTGCTCTTAGATTCATGGTTTATGTTAATCACAGGACTACAGTCAATGTCTAAGGTAACGACAGGTCACCATTCTGTTTAGTTGATAGGTATAATTAGGATAATCATTTTTTTCGATTAAATGTTAGCTAATACCATGGCTTTTAGTTACTCTTAAGTAAAAAGAGCAGTAATTTTTGTGTGCTACTTCCTTGTTCCACAGTGATATTCATCAGGATCTGCGTTAGGTGTCATAAAAGAAAACTAAATATCAATCAATAATACTATAGGACTATAAAGTATCACTGCTGTTTTGGGAGAAATCTCCATTTTACTAAAGGGTAATACTTCCCAAATATCATAACTCAGCACTTAAAAAAAATACTGTTTAAACCTGGAACAAAATAAATACAAAGACAAGTACATTACCCTACCTGCAGATGTCCCATGGTGTATGATCACTGAACAAGAAACCATCACAATGCAAACAAAATTTTTTCTTTCATTTTTGCCTGCCGGTTACCTAACCTTCCTTTATTAAGGAAACTGACAGAGGACCTGCAAAGGAGTTGGCTCCCAGAACACCTGATCTGTTTTAGAAAGCATTTCACCTGGAGTTAAATCTGAGTACCACTAATAAAACCAGACTGGACAAGAGACAAATATTTACACTTAGACCTATGGCTCTCTAAATAGCATTTACCAGTCAACTGCTTTTCAAAAAGTTCTTGCAAAAACACTGAAAGCTCTTGCATAAAGGATGGGGACACTGTGGGGACACTGGAGAATTCAGAGCACTTTACAACTAGAAAACATGGAGAAGTGACACTGAGTTCTTGTTCCTTGGTTCAAATGCAGAAGAGTTCATCTGGCCATTGGCACCACACTACCAAAACAATTGCCTGACAAATAAGACACACCTGTCATCGTGTTGGGTGGGTTGCCTTCTGACTGCTCCCAAGAAGAAGAGAAGGTTGATATTTGGAGGGAAATGGGAAGAGATCCAAAGATCAATAAAGACACCAACACTTGGTATCTTATTTTTCAGGAAATTCTTCTGAAAAATGATTACAGATCAGATGTTCATGTGGCAGGCGAGTGGGTAATAGCATCACTGAACCTCTTGGTTCTAGGTTAAAAATTATGATGGAGTAGGAGTGGAATTAAATCTTTTGCTACTGGCATTTTTACCTCATTTAGTATGAACAAGGATTCTTTTACACATGTTTTATTACATCTCTTTTTATATAGTACACTAAAACATGCCTTGTTTACTTACAGTTTTATGCCCTTCTTTTCCCTTTTGTTGTATTTGCATTTCTTGCTTGATCTATGCTGGCTACTTTGAAAAAAAAAAAAGGCATATTTGTTGCATTATTTTGCTTCTAATATATGTTTGCATGATCAAAATATTTATTTTCTATCCCAGTGATTCAAAAATTATTCAAATCAAGAAGCCAATCAGTTAAACCCTGGACATTTTACCAGTCTGACTGTATTTGCAATAGAGCTTCAAAAAGACAACTGTCTTTACTGGACTGCGGTTTAGAGATGAGGTTGAAGCAGTTAAGTAAATAACTTGAAGGTAAACCTTGAAGGAAACAGAAGCTCAGTCAACATGTGGGGGAAGAGGTTGACTTTTAAAAGAACTCATTGTTTTTCGAGGAATACAAATACATTGCCCAGTATTACCTGTTAGGAAATGACTTATGAAGCCAATTGTTTTGATTTATGAATGTTATAGGCAAAAATACAACCGTCTGTATACATTTTGGGTTACATAACAGTGTGCTAAAAGGCTCTTCATGTCTGTTGCTCTAGTGTTAGATCAGATATCACCTCTCTAACATCACTAATGTTTGAATTTTGAGACCAATTGTGAAGTGAGGACACAGTGCATTAGATTGCTGCATTAGCACAGAGGCTTCTATATTCTATACAATGTAGCATTAAAAGGCCTTTTGTGTTTTCATTTAAAAAAGTGTATTTTATATAAATTCGGTAGTGCAAAAACTTCCTACACCATGTTACATTCTTTACATTATATACTTCCCCTGTAAACAGCTTTCCTGTAGGAACTTCCTTTGCAGTTTGTGCGATATATTATTCCCCCCCAGCCCCCCACCCAGATTTGGATTAATGTGACTATTACTCAAAAGCTCTTCTAATTACTCTGTGAACATTTTTTAAATATGTGCATTTGGTTTCATCATTGAAAAGGAATTAAAATTTTGATTCAGGATTCTGCAGTTAGTAAAAAATATAAAAATATAGATCAACGGCAAAGCTATCTCCCTGAACATTCTTCATTTTCCAATGATGCAAGGAGTCAGACCCCTTTCAGGTGCACAAAGGAGTCACTTCTTCCTAAGACTCCATAAGCTGTTTTGAAATTGCACAGCTGGCATTAGAGACTGACTCCAGAACTCAGACACATTCTCCCCTTACTGTGGTGAGTGGGTAATAAGTCCGAAATGGCTTCAAGGTTTTAGAAAACCAGAAAAATATACTTGTGCAATTTTGCATAATTTGCTGCATATCAGCTCATGATGAATGAAGCGATCCTGGCCTGTGCTTCTTACACATGCTGTACTGGATAGAAAGCTAGATCTAGTCCTGCAACTGCTCAAGTAGATGTTTCAATCAGGAATTATACAAGTTAGGTATTCAGAGGTGGATCCTGTGTATGCAGTCAAAACTGGAAAAACCATATATCGAAACCCGTGCTTCTGGAAATAGTTTTCAGCATAGTCAAAAGCAGATAAAAAAATTATACCAAAAGCATTTCTAAAGCTTAATCATTTTGCTTCCAGTATTTAAAAAAAATAAAGCATCTGTTAATGAAGTGAATTGCATTTCTTTTGCTTTCAAAATAAATGTGCTTCTCTGAAAAAATTTAAAATACAGGAGCAAATAAGGGCCTGATCTTTCATTTGATTTATATAGTTAAAGCTCCTGTTGATTTTCATCAAGAGGGAGAGACTATCATCCTTCTCATTTATATTTCATTCAGTCCCTTTTTCCACCAGACTCCCATTGGTTTCAGGGGAAATTCATCTATGCAAGGATTGAGGCCTTGACTTTACTCCTTTTAAATTTTTAGTCATTTTAATAGGCCAGAATCAGGTTTGCATGAAGTTTATCTCAGGAGAGCTTAAGGAATTAAATCTCTGTTCCTGCAATACGTTCCCTATGGCTGGACTCCTCCCTTTCCATCAAGTGGCATAAGTCTAAGGGGGCTTTTCCAAACAGTAAGGGTCACCTGGGAGAAAAAGCACACAGAAGGAACATGACACAGACCTCAGTCTTGCCAGAACAACATCATTGTCTTGAATGGGAATTTTCTGTGGATCCAGAGCATGGGACCAGGTCCCATTTTGTCTTAATTTGGACTTCAGTAGTTCACTAGGATGTAAAGGCAGATCGAACAGGCCCATGTGATTTCATAAAACTGCACATAGAAAATACAAACCAACACTTCAGGCATATAAAAATTGACTGGCATTTAGTTTTAGTCACTGAAAATATCTAGAAACTAAAAAATAAATGTAGACGATTAATGACTATAAAATATTAAAGAGCTAAGTTTTGGGACAGTGAGACACAACATGATTGAAAAGTGTTACACAGAATACCATACAAATACATAAAACTGAATGCAGCAACAAGTTGAAATGAACTGCAAGTAAAGACAAAAAAAATAATTTTTATTTTGAGAATTAATGACCAGACATTGTTTGAAAGAAGAGACATTATATTCTCAGTTATTCAAATGACTGAAGAGACACCTCACTATTATCTTGTTACAGAAATAAGAAAACTTATGGAAATATAGAAAACTTAAAAAAAACCCCAAAACAACAAACCTAAATGATTGTGCTGTGCTCATTGTTTGGCCCAGCCACCAGGATCAATATTTTGGGGCTCTTCAAACTTGCCTCTTTTCTGTGTGCCAGGATTGAGTGAGGTCTGTGGCATCGGCCCAGCCATTTCAAGCAAAGGGCCATGTTGTAACAAAAATGCTTGTTCCTTTATACTAAATGCATTAGGTGCCTGGTTGTTACTTATTCAATTGACAGAAAAAGACATGAGTAAAAATTAACCTAGCTCCACTATGGTAAGTAGAAGCCTGCTGTTCCAAACCGTGCATTGGTTGGTCTAAAGTACTTTTAAGTCTTCCTAGAATAAAAAAAAAAGGGGAACATTTTGTAGGACATGTCTGTGTAACTGCATACATTTGCTTATGATTACAATTCATGAATTAAATAAACTTTTTATGATTTACTGAATTAAAGCAATCTATAAGCTTTTAAAAAAATTATTATAGCATAGGAAGCTATGGATTCTGGATAAAATAAAAAATAGCTTCTTTGAGACAGTGGTTAGATGGGTACTTTGTAATATGAAGGCTTTGGTTCAGCATCTTTCTTTTACAAAGCTGGAGAAATCAGAGAAATGAAAGATGCTTTGGCAGTTGTCAGTCAGATTGACATTTTCCTTTATTTAAGTGTAGTGGAAATCCTGTACTCCGTTTCAGAACAGCTAAGGAAGGATGGATTGAGGCAAAGTTGGTGAGTCAAGTGATATCTTCTGTCAGTCCAAATGACTGAACTGAAAAACACAGACAAGCTTTGGGGTATGGAAGACCTGAGGCAAATCACATGTACTTGAAGCCTTTTTTTCTCCAGCTATATGATTTATGATAACAAAAGGTACCACTTTCCCCTACAAACCTTGTCTCTTATGGCTTTACACCGTAACAGCTTCAACAACATTGCCATTACTGAAGTATGAGCACTGCATGGAGAACAAAAGGTAAGAGATCAAAGATCATGTAGAAGCAAATAGTGTTAAATCAAAGGAAAAATAAGAGTGTGGGAAATATTTTTTTAATACTGAGGTATATTCTATGGGGTTGAAAACTTTTGGATATATCTGTATAGCCATTTGGCACTCTTTATTGCCACAGAAATAACTATGGTTTTTAAATTTTAAAATGGAACTTTTTTTTTCTCAGTTATGAAATGTTGGCAATTTTCTATAAAAATATCAAATGCTTCAAGTTCTGGTCATTAAATCTTTGCTTTTCCTCACAGGATCATGACAAATTAACTGATAAATGCAATAACTGAAGTTCTGCAAGTAAAAAAAAACCCATCATGATTTACAGCACAGATAAACTAAAATACTGAAGTCCTTAATTAACAGATATACTCATGAGCTTTTTAACAGAAAGCAAGATACGTGAGATGCTTTAAGTAGAAGTTGCAATTTTGCAACATAAGTCTGTACAAAACCTCCAGGCAGCACGCTGTGAAGGAAGTACCTGTGTCCCAGGAAATGCTTTTTCCGTAAATCCTTTTAACAGTAGCTTTCCCCCCAACCCCAAACTATTTACAAGTATATGCATTTTGCAAGCTCAAAGCACCTTGTTTCACCTCCTTATGAATGCATGCATTGACATTTCATCCTTTCATGTGCAAATTCTAAAATTCATTGTAACCAAGGAAAAAAAAATTAAAAGAGTTCAAAACCTGTCTATAATCATAAGCGAAAGGATCAAAAATGTCAGATGTTGCAGACCACTGGCTCCTAATAGAGCCCTCTTTATTGTATTCACCATTCTTGAGTAATTTTTTCCCTGTTTTTTTCAGTTTGTTACAAAAAGCAGTCTTTTTTTTTTTTTTTAATTAAACAGTATTTAAACTAAACAACTCTTCATGCCATGCAAAAATAACATTTTATGCACTTTTGTTGAGGCTTTCCATGTTTTAGTTCATAGGCATTACTAACTGTGTCTTAAGAAAAGATATTTTTATTGCTTCTGTAACTAGTCACATGCTAGTTTCGCGTGTAGGACAATAACCAGTTTCTCCTGGAGTTGAATGAATTTCCGGAGCAAATAAATGGTTTTCCATTTTGTGACCTTCTTGGTTACTGTCTGGCTTTACCTCACCCACAGCATGGTAAATGTCTTGAGTACAGTTGTGGCTCATGCTTTTGGGTGAAGAGCTGACCTGTGGCTCCCCTGTTAAATTGTTACCATCGCTGTGTTTATCCCCACAGCAATTTGTCTTGATATCCTGTTTTTTCTCATGTTTCATACCATGTAACTCCATAAACTCTTCTTCTTCTCCAGTGTCTATTTCAGTGAAGCTCCTCCTCTCTTTTGAAGGGAAAGCGAAAATTTTTTGTTTGGGAAAGAGAGGGGATGATTTTTTAGCAGGTCCCTGACAAAGTGCAGATGCGTCAGCACCAAGTACAGGTCGTTCGCCTTGGGGGGAATTTTCTTCTAGGAGAATGGTGCTGATGTGCTGAGGGGTGGCCTGTGTGAAGTCTGCTCCTGCTGTCACTGGCAGTGGCCTTGCGGTGCTTGGTGGAGTTTGTGGAGCGCCACCTCTATTGTCTTTAAAATTAACTTTAAGGGATCTAGATTTTAATGGGTTGCTACCTTTCAGGGAACTTTTGGGGCTTTCCATGGCAGTGTCAAAATGAAAATGACCATGTGAAACAGTTTGGGACCCACTGCCATCACTGGTAACGGCTCTGTTGATTGGATTATAGTCAAAGGTGACATCAGTTGGAGAAAATCCTCTGTCTTTTGCAAATGGTATAAACTGAGAACTTCTTGCTCTTTGGTTTTCTTCCAGGTTAACAGCATCAGTTGGAAATCTCATTTGCAAGTGAGAGCCAGGAAACAGAGAGAGGGGAGACCTCTCTGTTTCCGTGAAGTCAGTTGCACAACTGGCAAAACTGTCGATACTGGATGTGCTTCTCATGTCCATTACGATGTCCGCAGGCCCAGCTGGCAACGGATCTCTCTGACCTATAACTTCTTCCATTTCTATTTCTTCTTCATACCTGGGTGGCTTTGCTGACTGGTCTTGGTAACCAGCATTAAGATTAGGCTGAGACTGAGTTTTAGTAATTTCATTATACAGCATCTCCAGTTTTTGGGCACTGAGGTGCTGTGGGCTGGAGGATGCTGCAGCATTGTTTAATTGCTCATGGGAGTCTTGTTGACTAACTTCTTGGTACTTGTTTTCATAAGATTTGTTTGAGCTTGTTTCGGACATTGTCCTTCTGGCCCATTTCCACCGGCTTGGGGACAGGTGGCTGTCATCAGGTGTCTCCTTTGGACTGAGTGGTTCTCCAAGCTTTCCTGAATCTACTGCGACATCAATCATTTCCATACTGCGAGCAAAGGCATCTTTCAGATTCATGGAGACAATACTGCCATTTCTTTTAGCTCGCTCAAGCGCTTCTCTCCTCTTAATAGCCTTCTCCTGTCTTTTCTGCTCCTTATAAAACTCTGAGAAATTGTTCACAATAATTGGTATGGGCAGGGCTATGACCAGCACTCCAGCGATACAGCAAAGTCCTCCAACTATTTTACCTAATAACGTCTTAGGATAAATGTCACCATATCCTACAGTAGTCATAGTGATTGTTGCCCACCAGAATGACGCAGGAATACTTGTAAATTTTGTAGCATCCTCATCCTTTTCAGCAAAGAATACAAGACTTGAAAATATCATTATTCCCATGGCTAAAAATAATATCAACAAGCCCAATTCATTGTAACTCCGCCTGAGTGTAAAGCCTAAAGACTGAAGGCCTGTTGAATGTCTGGCGAGCTTAAGAATCCTTAGGATCCTCATAATTCGAAATATCTGAACCACACGTCTGACGTTTTGGAACTGCAGGACACTTTTATTGGACTCTGTGAGGAAAATGGTGACATAGTACGGCAAGATAGCCAGTAAGTCAATGACATTTAATGGGCCTTTGAAGAACTTCCACTTATTTGGTGAGGACAGAAAACGCAAAAGGTACTCCATGGTAAACCAAGCAATACACACAGCTTCGACGTGTGCTAGCTGAGGGTTGTCATTTGGCTGCCCAAATTCATCTATTTCTTGAAGTTCTGGCAGTGTGTTAAGAGACAAAGCAATAGTGGACAGGACGATGAACAGAATGGACACAATGGCCAAAATCTGTAAAACAAAATAAACAATGTTTTGGTTAGACTGATACAAGTGTACTTGTCAGGGTTTGATTAAATCCTTTCAAACATGTATATGTCAAATAAACACAGAATGGTGGAAGCTGTTTTGGCTGCTGCATTCATTTTTTTGTTTTATTGTTTTGAATTTTGCACAGAGAAAACATTAGACTGATCTTAGACATGGTCAAAACCTGATTGCTTTACTGCCTGCAGTAAGCCAATTCATTTCAGAAAGCAAGCCACGACCAGTCTTACCATTTTTAAATTTCAGTGGGAGATGATATTTATTAGTGCAAGTCACCAAGTGAAAGATACATAGTTCCTGCTAATGTGCAGAACATTATGAATTTTCTGCATTAATTGTAATTATGTAAAACTTTGCACAGTGTGGAGAATTGATTGGGGAATACCATGTGTAAGATGGTAATTCAGTTCTACATAGTGCACACTTTCCTAGACAGGCATAAATTTATGAGCTGAAAGTCAAAGTTAAGAAAAATAAACAGGAAGCATTGTTCCTGCTGAGACTAGTCCTGCTGAATTGTCATGTCTGGACAAATTTTAGCTGCTACAACAGCTGAAGGTATTGGTCCCGAATTAGGTTGAGAGCAAGATGTTAAAAAGTAAGTAGTATGAAGGGGAACTTAGTTTCTCATAATTATTAAAATGTCTAGGTAGACAAAGGCTTCCAAGAAATAAAGTTTTGCTTTCTGTCTAAGGTTTTATAATATATTTCATCACTCACTTTCATAAAATCTTAGAATCACAGAATCACATAATCATAGAAACATTAATTGTGGAAGAGATCTCCAAGACCATCAAGTCCAATGTTTGACCGTACACCACCATGCCAACTAAACCATAGCACTAAGTGCCACACCAGTTGTTTCTTGAATGCTTCAAGACCTGCTGACCCCTTAGGCAGCCTGTTCAAATGCCTGACAAGCCTTTGAGTGAAGAAATTCTTCCTGATGTTCAACCTGAACCTCCCCTGGCACAGCTTGAGGCCATTGCCTTTCATCCTGCCACTGGTTGCCTGGAAGAACAGGCTGACCTCCACATGGCTGCAACCTCCTTTCAGCAGGCAGTTGTAGACAGTGATAAAGTCTCTGTTGAGCCTCCTTTTCTCCAGGCTAAACACTCCCAGCTCCCTCAGCTGCTCCTGGTAAGACCTGTGCTCCAGACCCTTCACCAGCTTTGTTGCCCTTCTCTGGACACGCTCCAGCACCTCAGTGTCTTTCTTGTAGTGTCTTTCTTGTAGTGAGTGGCCCAGAACTGAACACAGGATTCGAGGTGTGGCCTCACGAGTGCCGAGTACAGAGGGACGATCCCTGTCCTGGTGCTGTTGGCTGCACTATTGCTAATACANCCCTGTCCTGGTGCTGCTGGCTGCACTATTGCTAATACAAGCCAGGATGTCACTGGTGGTCTTAGTCACCTGGGCACACTGCTGGCTCATGTTCAGCCTGCTGTTGAGTAGCACTCCCAGGTCCTTTTCCACTGGACAACTTTCCAGCCACTCTTTCCCAAGTCTGTAGAACTACATGGGGTTTTTGTGACCAAAGTGCAGGACCCAGCACTTTGTCTTGTCGAATCTCATACAGCTGGCTTTGGCCCATTGATTCAGCTTGTCCATATCCCTTTGCAGAGCCTTCCTGCCCTCCAGCAGATCAACACTCCCACCCAACATTGTGTAGTCTGCAAACTTACTGAGGGTGCACTCGATCCCCTCGTCCAGATCATGGATAAAAATATTAAACAGGACTGGCCTCAATACTGAGCCTTGGGAAGCCCCACTAGTAACCAGATGCCAGCTGGATGTAGCACAATTCACCACCACTCCCTGGACCCAGCCATC